>CM074959.1:17167433-17174933 GCA_037577455.1 Pangasius macronema | reverse complement strand
CTCACAATAAAGTGGTGTTGGGTTTCAGGGTGAACTGATTCCCTGTGCAGCCAATAAACTCGCAGTGCTAGGCGCTCAGGCACATGAGAGTAAAAACACTACTTGTTTCAAAGTTCAGTGAGTCGAAACATTATTAAGTACTGTGTTTGTGTGTAGTGCCCACATGCGAATATAACTTTGTGTATTTTGTGTGTTGAAGTTGTCTATACAAGAAAAGCCGATGACGTAAATTGGCCTACAGTTGCAGGTTCATAGGCACAATAGCGTTTATGGCCACAATCACATCTTTATGCAGTTTACATTTGAAGTTTAATCCTTTTGTGCATTATAATTGATTCTTTGCTTAACTAGGTTGGGAAAGGTGTTGCTAGTCTTTTTGTAGAGTTGGAACTGGTAGATACTTAGAATAGAGCTGCTGGTTGTACCATCCCAAGCAACAGTGCAATAGCAGTAGTGCTTGGTACAATGGTTTCCTCCAAACTACCTGGGCTTCGCAAATAGGAAAGGAAGTGTTTGTCTGATGCGAAGTCAGCGTATATTTGTAATTGTTTGTATTAGGAAGTCTCTAGGTGTGTCTGATTCGGTGTTTGGTTTGCGCCAGGGATGTAACTAAATACGATTCCATTATTCAGAATGAAGAGATGTATTCCAAATGGATACAAATTGGGGGCACAAATTGGGGGGGTTTTGTTTGTTTGTTGGTTGGTTTGTTTTTAGAAATTACCAGAAAGATTTGCATGACGATTCAAACGCAACAAAAAGTCACGCAAGCCGGAGGTTTTTAGTCTCTTCTGGGCGTGAGCGAGCAGTCAAGTTTTTGGGGGGCAAAGAAAGAATGAAAAACTATACATTCGTTATTCATTCATCCTTAGTAACTGCCTGGTCAGGGTTGTGGTGATTTAAATTACTCTACTAGTTTGTTTGGTTTGGGAACACAAACCAGTTAGTCGAGTTAGGAACTCAAGTGATGTAGCTGAGGTTGAAGAGCTAGCACCATTCTGACAGCTTTTTTTTTTTTTTTTTCCCCAGTGGTTCAGTATTTCTAGGGGGTAAAGCAGTAGGGTTCATATTTAATTTAAAAGATAGTGTCATCCCTAGTGTACACAAACCTTACCCTATATCGCTGATCTCAGGTCGAGATTAACATAGGTATGCAGAAGAAAGTTCCCTCTAGGTCTTATCCAAAATCAGTAGTGGTTTGTAAATGTATGTATCCGAAGGTTCCTTCTGGTGTGAAAGTAGTGACTAATGAAATAGGCGTTTAGCACAAAGATCAGTGGCCAGTGCTGAGGTTTTGTAGTCACCTCTTGGCTGATCCTCAGTAAGATTTATTCCAGGTCAGTGGCTAACTGTAAAGGCACAAAATCCCTTCAAGCAATTGAAATATAACAACTGCTTGTTTAATTCCATGTCAGCGGCTAATGCACCAGGCATGCAGCTCAACGTTCCTAGCAGTCTTTTCCTTTCAGATCCAGATGACTGGCTAATGGTAAAGGTATGCGGCACAAAGTCCCAGACCCTATATGCCTGGTCCAGGATCGGTAGCAAACAGTAGATCAGTCACTTGTTACCGTCTTAACACATCGCTCTGAAAAGCCCTCGCTGGTTAATAAATGGAAAGTGTAATATAACTGGGATGAGTCATCGCCTTTCTTTGGAAATCAGCGATGTCCTTTTTCGAAACCTGTCGAACTCGTGATTGTCTGGGAGCACTTTGAACTCTGAGTCATCCTGGAAATATTTCTGCCTCCAAAAGTGCCTCAGAGGAGATGCATCAAACACAAACTCAAGCATTTTAATTCTTTTTTTTTTTTTTTTTAAATAGCTATTCAGTTGGTTCTCTTCGAGCCAAGAGTTCAGTTCCATCGGCTCTTGCCTGGTAACTGATGCCATAAGCTTAACATATATTAAAAAGCTTCTCCTCCTTTTTAAAGAAGGTCCAGGCTGCAGCGTCACCAAGTTAAATGCTCTAGGTCCCAAAAAAAAACATGAGTTTGCTTTAATGAGACACATGAAGTGAGCTATCTAGCATTATCATTAGATTTACAATTAAAGGAATGAGAGTAATTGCTCCAAGGCAGCTAAACCTTGTGTTTTTTTTGTTTGTTTTTGTTTTTGTTTTTGTTTTGTTTTTTTGTGGGTCTGAAAGTGCGGTTTTACACAGGAAGTGCACTGTAAATCAAAGCTTTCCGAATTTCAGTCTTACATTTTAAAGTCTCTCTTTTAGAGTCTGTCTACTTTCTTCTGTTTTTTTTTTCTTCTTTTTTCTCACCATCACCTTCTAGTCAATATATCAGACGCTGAAGTCAGACGCCAGCCGTCTAAAACTGTGCTTCTGAAATGCAGAAGGTCTACATGGCTGTGGCTTTTCTGCGCTATTAATATCCTCCCACGCTTTTTTACACACACACACACACACGCACGCGCGCGCACTCACACACACACGCACACGCACACACTTGTGGAAACCAGCACAGCAGGATTAAACTTCCTATAGCTCAGTATTCTGATGCAGTGTAACAATGATGTGTAAAAAGATTGAGTAATGCTAAAGCTGCTCAGCCGTGTGTTTGGAGCTGGTTACCATGGAAGCTGCGACTGTTTTAATTAAAATGCCTGTTTTTGGGTTCTTGCTCTTGCTTATGATTTAGCCTATAGACCTTAAAGGATCAAGACTGTTTAGCTCCCGAAATACAGACAGCTGAATGAAAACAGAACATGGTTAACTGGATTAACATTCGTTTCAAAGTTCGAAAGGTCGGTGTGTGTGTATGTGTGGAATCTGTACATGTTAATATAACTGTGTGCGTGTGCATGTGTGTGTGTGTGCGTGTGTGTGTTTGCGTGTGTCATATTTGTTTGGCCCTCGTGAAGCCTCTGCATTGTCTCGGCGCTTCCTGTGTTCCCCGAGAGGATACATTCGCAAGGTTTCACACGCTCCCCCAGAGTGTGTGTGTACGTGTGTGCATGCGAGCGCCCGTGTTTACATGCATCCGTCCGCCGTGCGGTTTTGTACGTGTCATCACATGATCTGTGGTTTGGTTCCTAAACCTTAAGCAACACCGCAAAAAGGACATCTGGCACTGCGCATGACCTTTTCGTAAGAGTGTGTGTGTGTTTGTAGGGTTGTGCTGGTTCCCATCCTTTTCTTAACTGACCTCTCTTCCAGTCCCCGGCCAATCTGATTTGAGTCTCTCCAAATCTCTCTCTCTCTCTCTCTCTGTCTCCCTCTCCCTCTCTCTCTCTCTCTCTCTCTCTCTCCCTCTCTCACCCCCCATCTCCATCTCCCTCCTGTTTCCCATATCAGCAACATCCTGTACAGAAGAATAAGAGGCAGTTTGATAACGAGACTCACATGGTTGGGAAAGAGTGATTCCTGTGCCTCAGGATTAATGAAGAATGGTGTGTGTCTGCTTATCTGAATCCGAAATCCTTCCTCTCATCCAAAACGTCTCTGTCACTCCAAACAACTCTAAAATAAAGTGTAATTGAAAACAAACTGTACACTTATTCTCTCCATACAGTAGAATAATGTCAATCTGTACATGATGTTCTACTGTTAGTAATAGAAGATGTGTGTGTGTGTGTGTGTGTGTGTGTGTGTGTGTGTGTGTGTGTGTGTGTGTTTAGAGGAAGAGGATATAGTTAGTTTATCCAGACAGTTGCCATTCCATGTACTAATTCTTCATGTCAATCAAACGGTTGGGAATCAGCATAAACACACACACACACATGAAGGTCAGATGTATTCAGTGGTGTTGCTAAAGCCTTACGCAGCCGACCCTCAGCTTCCTGGTTCCAAGTCGAAGCCAGAGGAAACTCACACTTGTATCCGGTGTATACTTTTCTATGGTAGGCCGCCATGTGCATCTCATTTTAGCCCTTTCACCGGCCGGATTGTTTGTTTAGGAACCAGACCACACAACTGTATATGAAGTCAAAACGCTTTTATCCTTCTCTCATCTGGAGAACGTTTTCCTGTTTCATTAGACACGCTCCAGCAAAGAGCTTCACAATTAGCTGCTAGCAATCAAACGAGAAATCTTTAAATTGTGCCTCGATTGGAGAATACAGTAACGCAGGGGTGTCAAAGTCAGTTAACGTAATGGGCCACGTTACTCAAATGGGCCAGATGGAAAAAAAAAAAATAAAAAATCAGATTAGTAGACCAACAGCACATCAACAACTCCACTTAAATGTGTTCATTCATCAGCATTTATCTGAAGTGACATTGTAAATGCACTACTTTAAAAAAAACACCCTTGTAAACAGGGATGTAATGTGCAAATATGGCAAAAAAATATATCATAACTTGTGAAGGCACTGTTAAAATACACGTATTTAATCAAGAAAAAAAATAACCAGGAAAAGGACGGAACGAAATGATTAGACATCAGATATTTTGCTGTCTGTTACTGATTATCTGGTTATGTAACATAACATAACTAATATCGTTTATATATTGATATCTTTTTTTTCCATATCATCCCGGGGATAAACATTCAGGGAATCATATTTTCGTCTGTGTCACATAAAACATAACTTAATCACACATGTCGTACGAAGTTAGTGGTGTAATATGTGTGCGTCATGGCTGACTCACTTATTAGACACAGAGAATAAAAGGGCTGAAACAGCCAGGCTGTCTAAGCTTTTGTGTGTATCCTATCAAGCAGTTACAGTATCCCACAGCTTGAGCACGGCTACGTTAATGTGAGTTGTATGAAGACCTGTATACCACAGCTCTATCGAATGCTCAATTCTGATTAGTCAGAAGGTGTCGATTCATTTTCTGTAATAGTGTTTCTGACGGTAGTTCTGGCTGGAAGGTTTATATCAGTGCTATCATTCTAATAGGTTGCTGTTTCCGTATGAAAAACGTATACTGGGACTTGTTATTGCAAACGGGATAGGTGTTCAAACTTATGACTGTCACGGTGTCCGCAGGTACCGAACCTCAGTTCCCTCGTTTTTTTGGCAGTACTGTCTGGTTGGGAGCTATGACGTACTCTCTTTGTACCATGTCAATCGATCGTGGGTGTCTGTGAGTTAATGTATGCGGAAGAGGGCAGATAGAGCTTCATGTTCAAAGACGGGGTTGCAGAGGGTTGCTTCATTTGTCTTGGAGGAAGCATGTATTGGCCGTCACCATCCCCAGTTGGTAGCTGATGCATGGTAGGGGAGAGCTAGACAGTGGGTGGGAATTGGGGAGAAAATGGAAAATTGTAATTGTGGGCAAATCGTTGTGATGTAAGAAGAATAAAACACTTCAGGAAGGCAACAGTAATAATATTGAATAGACCTACTATTGTTATTGAGACGAAGTACAGTCCAGAGTAGTGTGGTGGAGAAGTAACTGACAAAAGGATAAACAGCACACCCCATTGACTTTTACTCCTTACATATGTTGTATTCCATCACCAGTGGCTTGTGTATTTTCTCATTATTACACTTACAAGTAAGCAGATAAAAGGAAGAGCAGGGGTACATTTAAAGTGTGGCATTTGCATTTGGAATCTGTTGCTCTCAATGTGAAGTCCAAAGAACTGGCACTGCCAGTGTAGCAAGCCATTATTAGACTGAAATATCAAAACAAACAGATCAGGGAAATAGCAACATAAAGTGTGGCCAAATCAATTACTGGGTACATTCTTAAAAAGAAAAAACTCACAGGTGAGCTCAGGAATACCAAAAGGCCTGGAAGACCTTGGACAACAACTGTGGTGGATGAAAGAAGAACTCTTTCCCTGGCAAAGAAAAACCCCTTCACAACAGTTGGCCAGATCAAGAACACCCTCCCGGAGGTAGGCATATCTGTGTCAAAGTCAACAATTTCAATTTCAATTTCAATTGAACAACAATCAAGAGAAGACTTTGCCAGAGTAAATACAGTTTACAGAGTTTACTACAAGATGTAAACCATTGGTAAGCCTCAAAAACAGGAAGACCAGATTAGTTTCTGTAAAAAACAAACAAACAGGAAAAAGCCGTTACATTTCTGGAACAACATCCTGTGGACAAATGTGACAGTATGGAGAAGAGAAGGAACTGCTCATGATACGAAGCCTACCACCTCATCTAATGGTGTGGGCATGTATGGCTGCCAATTAACCTGGTTCGTTTGTATTTATTGAAGATAATACAGTGCAGATGAACAATGACCCGAAGCATACATCGAAAGCAATCCAAGACTTTTTTAAGGCAATGAAGTGGAAAGTTCTGCAATGGCCAAGTTGCTCATCTGACCTGAATCCAACTGAGCTGCATTTCATTTGCTGAAGGCAAAACCAAAGGCAAAAATGCCACAAGAACCAGCAGGAACTGATGACAGCTGCAGATTTCCGAACCGTCTCGTAGGGGTCCCTTCTTTGGGTCACGGACTACTACAGATACCCAAGGTCTAAAGTCCGTGAGGTTGGCGGCAAAGGATTTTCTACGAAGTATTAAAAATGACAGTGCAATTAATGATGGAAATTTGTCCAATTGCTTTTGGTAAACAGTGCTGCAATGTCTACGACGTTCACCCGACTAGGATGTAAATGCCTCAAAAGTCTGCACTTTGCGCTCTTTGCTTATTCAATACAATAACTTTGGTCAGTGCTCAAATATTTATATACCTGACTGTATTTCTCATACAGAGTGACCATGCTTCCCTTTTGTGGTAATTCTGTGTTTTAAGGTTATAATGTTTTAAACCTCCATGCAGTTTATCCAAAGAGCAGGATTGTAGTATTGCTTTTATGAAGAAGAAGAAATGCCATACGACTTCCAATCTTATCCAAAATAAGGAACATTCTGGAAGGCAGCTTCTTCCCAAATGGAGCAGGCATATTTTCACCTCCAAGTATTCACCTCCCTTGATCTTTTCTTGAGCTTGTAGTGTCATAATAGCAATTATTTAGCACTTAATTTACAATCTGTAAAACACGTTTAGTTTACTGTTTTTTGTTTGTTAATTCAGGTAAAGTTAAGGTCGAAGATTGTCTACACAAAATCGGAAATGTTCTAGGTGGAACTCATGCAAGGCACTACATCACCAGTTGCCTAGTTATTCCATGTTTCGCTGTGTTGTGCTCCGGCACAATGTTTAGGAGTGGTGTGTGCATAATGATGTGCTCAGTGATACAGTAATGTATTGTGTTGCTGTGTTGTGGTTCAGTGTGGTGTGTTTGACTGCTAGTTTCAAGTGTTTGTGGCTTTTTTCCCCACATCGCGGAGGTTAAGGTTACCACGCTGGTCTGCAGTCTGACCAGCTATTACAGCCTGGGCTACACCACAGTCTGGGCGAACTTGCTTTGCGAGCAAATGTGTGTATGTTTGTGCGTGTGCGAGCACGTTTCCTCTTGCAGCACAGCTGTGTGTCAGTTTGATTTATACTAAACGTAGGTTTTGGTTTTCATATCCCAACAAATTAGATACAAAAAGACAGGAGCCAGTCTTAGATCCATGCACAAGGATCTAGAGCTGCATGGGAAAACAGGAAGCGTGTGAGTCTGTGTG
>CM074959.1:17153957-17167424 GCA_037577455.1 Pangasius macronema | reverse complement strand
GTCCTGCCTTATCTTATTTACCCCTGGTCGTGTCTGCTGGCTGAACTGCGTTCCCTTGGCCTTGAAGAACTTTCCTCTTGACACACACACACTCAGACACACACATGCATTGCATGGGAACATTCATCTTTCATTTGGGCTTTTAAAAACAGACACACTTAGTAAAAAAAAAAAAAAAAAAAGTGAAAAACTTAACAGGAAAAACAGATTTAGGAAAGCCTCCAGTGTGGGTTCTTGTGGAAGAAAGTGATAAAGCTACAAAGGACTGTGCTAATAGTGGCGTCTAGCATATGACTGGTATTTTTCTGCTACTGGCACAAGATGTCCAAGTTAAAGGACATCTGGAAGAGCACATTTGGAAACACCAACAATATCTGACTGTGTTGCACAAGTTTCCAACTAACATTTTGAAGAATTTTCAGCATCCTGCCTCATTAGTTAGCAAGTTATACAAGGCTGTCGTGCTACATTACTTTAGCTAAATAGATTACACTGACTGGCAGTCTACAAACACAGTTACAACTGTCAATCAAAATGGATTCCAGTCTTATGACCCCATTGTACCTTTTGAACCTGCAATCCTAATGGAGGGAGTTTCTCTCCTTTTAAAGAGAACTGACTATTTCGACCAGTCTTCTTCGAACTATCGTTAGGAGAAACGGATCTCCCATCAAAACAAAAAGAGCTAATTCACTAAATCTCACTTTAGGAAATACATTGTTCAGATACTGTTCATTCTTAAAGTGTTAATGGTACTGTATTTGCTGTTTGACTAAGTCATAACTTGGACTTCCTGACCTTCAACTATGAAAAACCCAAGGACAAGGAAACACCTTCTCGACTCAAGATTCCTACTCACACAGTCAAGAAGGTCTCCTTAACTCCGAGTTTAGCAAATTCCGTCAAATCAACATGGCTGCTCAGAACATCAACAGCAAACAAAATAGCACTTCTGTAGTGCTAAATGAGTCATGCTGTGTATACAAGTATTCGCTTTAGATTAATCAACATACAGATATTTTAATTGTTAAATCTATAAAATTGACTATACTTTGCTGTTTTGCTGAGGTAAGTTTACATCACTCAGCTGGCTAGTTGCTGGTTGCTAACAAAAGATGAACATGGTGGCATCCATGTTTTTCCGACTTTGTAGCACAAACGCATGGATGTGGAAAAGTTCCGACTTCCCACTTCTGAGTTAAGTCGAACACAGCGTCAGTTTCTGACAGTAAGTGTTAAGCTCTTACCGTAGAGAGTCATTGGTGGTCGTGAGCATATATTCGTTTGTTTTTATCTCAGTGTGTATTAATGCACTTTACTAGCTAACTAGCTTGTCATATATTATTAGATAGTTTCCAGGCAGCCAAAATAATAGGACTGGGCAGCATTATGAAGCTTTTACAAGCCCTTCCTGATCAATTATTTACATAGTAAACAGACAGTGACTTATCTCTCACAAGGTTGACGGTCGAACGAGACGGTCATTTTGAGAAATCAGTTCAAATCCCTCTGGCATACCATCACAGTGTTGCACCAATTTATTCTTCTTTTAACTAGTTTGAAAGTGTCAGAATTAACAGCTTCATCCATAAGGAAAAATTCCTGGATGTATTTTAAGCCAAACGCTTAAATGTGCCAGCTAGAAACATTCCTTCGTCATCTGGCTAGACTTTGTGGTCATACAGCAAATGTACAGACTTTACAGGAAACCTAGATTGATGGTTTAAATCTGCAGTGTAGACCTCATGTAAATTCGAAATTTCACACAGTTTCAGTTCAGATCAGAGTCTCGCATTCAGCTGACTGCAAAATGCCTAACTAAAACTTGAATTAGTTTCTTTCTTTGCCTCTTGAGAACCCATTTCGCATGCTGACGTCAGCACCTTTGACGTCACCAGATTTGTTTAAGCAAGTATACAGTTGACATGAAGTAACCCAACTAGAACTTTAAGTGGGATACCATTCCTGCAACTGTACCTGTACCATTCCTGCAATTATCCAATCAGCGCAGTGCATGAAATCATGCAGATGCTCTTCAGGTAATCTTCACAACGAACATCAGAATGAGGGAATATTGTGATCTCAGTGACTTTGACTGTGACGTTGTTGGAGCCAGGTGGGCTTGGGTATTTCAGAAACTGGGGATTTGGGATTTTCACCCAGAAAATCTATAGAGTTTACACAGAAAAGGTGCAAAAAAACATTGAGTGGCAGCTTGGTGGGTGGGAACACTTGTTTGGTGAGAGAGGTCAGAGGAAAAATGGCTGGACTAGTTCAAGCTGACAGGAGCAATATGGTAATACTCACTCAGATGGGCTACAGCAGCAGAAGACCACATCGAGTTCCACTCATGTCACCCACGAAACAGGAATCTGAGGATACAGTGGGCACAGATTCACTGAACAGCCAAAGAGCAGAAAAGACCAGGTGACGTTATGCTCAGACAGGAGTGGAACCCAATGAGGTCTTCTTTGGTCGTAGCCCACTCCTCAGGTTTTGTCATGTTGTGCATTCTGAGATGCTTTTCTTCTCACCACGATTTTATAGAGTGGTTATTTGAGTTACCATAGCCTTCCCGTCAACTTGAACCAGCCTGGACGTTCTCCTCCTCCTATGAATAAGGCACTCACTGGTTATTTTTTTTGGTTTGTGCCATTCTGGGTAAAAATCCCAGACCAGCAGTTTCTGAAATCCTCAAACCAGCCCATCAGGCACCAGCAACCATACCAAGTCACGGTCACTGAGATCACATTTCATTCCCCATTCTGATGTTTATGTGACGTGTATCTGCATCTTGTTTTACGCATTGCATTGCTGCCACATAATTGATATTTGCGTGAATGCATGAACAAACAGGAATAAAGGTGTATACACTGTCAGTGTGTACTATCCAGTGTAGTTGTTTATCTGTCGAGGTATTTTGAAGTCTGATTTGCGCACCAGGTAAAAATGTTGCTTGTGTGCAAAGCTGACTTTTCTCATAGCTGTCTGTGTTGGGTGTTACGATTGGTACAGTGCCTCTGGGTGAGACAGCCAATCCTTCTGTATGGAATCCAGTGATTCACCCAGGCTGGAATGTGCGGGCTCTGCACAGGAAGTGAGGTAATCTCCTCACTGCCTCCTGACTTTTATTGAGGAATGAGGAAAAAGTGTGCACTTTGTCACGGTGTCCGTTTGTAGAACTGTGCAACTATGCAAATGAAATGCATTAAAGAATATACTCTAAAAGTAAAGGTGCATCGCTTTATTTATTGCAAGACGTGTTTTCGCCGTGAGTGAGGTCATCATTCATAAACAGGAATGAACTTTGACCCAGATGACTCAGTAAAGGGCGCATGTGCAGTGGAGGAGGGAGCACAACAGGTGCGGCTAATTCCTTTGGATACTAGACATTTGCTCCGTTGCATGTGAAGCATTTAGCGTCTGGAGAAACGCTCTAAGCTCTGTGTGTGTGTGTGTGTGTGTGTGTGTGTGTGTGTGTGTGTGTGTGTGTGTGTGGCTCATTAGGAGGCCTTTTACAGTTCCTTTCAGCTGAATAGCCGCAGTGTGTTGCTGAAGAGGGAGGAATCTGTGCTCTCCTCTCTTCTCACTGCATTCCTTTATTTCCTCCTTCTTATTCTTTTTCTCTCTCTTCCTCCTTCACTCGTTCCCTTCTCTCTCATGACCTCTCTCACACTTTCACACCCCGCCGCCTTGAACTTTTATTAATGCCACAATTGTGAATATCTGCAATGGACAAGAGCAAAAAAAAAAGAGCAGGACAGCAAGCGAAAAAGAGCGAATGTGTCCAAGTGAGAAAGAGTGCGTGTCGTTGGAAACTCTGACGCGAGCGGGTAGAGTGTGTCTCGACAGCGCAGCTTAATCCAGGAAACTCCCTTAGAACAACAAGGCATGGCCGCTTTCCAGAGAGTTCCTCTGGAGCAGACACACACAGACACAAAGTTAATGTTTTAATATCTTACACATGCATCTTATATTATCTTTCTTTTCTTTTCCACTCCCTGGTATTCACCCCTTTACCACCTCGATGTCTTATTTTCTTCGTGAGCCATTAATTTAGAGACATTCAAGAGCCTGCAGAGTTATGAGCATATCACTGGAGCTCCATTTTTTTTTTCTCTCTAAGCTTCTTAACACAGATGTTTGGTTAGATGTTCAAGTCAGTCAGTAGAAAGTTCTCTACCGATGTATGTATTTGCCATTTCCGTTTGTGTAGTCAGAGTATGATTGTGTCTTGGGGTTTGGAATCAGATTAGACGTTTTTAAACCAGCCTTTTGTTAATGGAAGCTAGCTAAAGTACATCTGCACCATGTATGAAATCTAGCTTATTTTTAGATGCAGGTTGTTTTTCACATTATCATTGTCCAACTCTAGCAAACTGGGTCTTGAACACCCATCATTACATTTCCCTTTATTAGATGAGCAGCAGTGTGGTAACTGATGTCCAATACAACTCCCATTTAAAGACCTTGAGGCAAACATATAATACTTCTCATTTATTTAACGGTGCCTACACGTTTCCTTTTTCTCCACGTCCCTTCATCACTTCTTAGCTCCTGCCCCCCTTGGCTTCCTCCTCGAGGAACCAAGGAAAAGATGCAAGGAAAGACAGAAGACAGAGAATCCGTACGTCCTGAAAGATGGCCGACGGCGATTTCTATCTCACAGGCTGAAGCACGTAGGCCCGAGGAGCTATGCGTAGGACGGTTAAGACACAAGTCGCGTTGTGTCTAGTTCATCACACTGAGGGCAACTTCAGGGTTACATTTCTACAGCTTCGATTAGAAACAGAATTCAGCTGAAAAGATGGTAGGCTTTGTGCTGAGTAAAAATAAAAGGTTATTTAAGCTGCGTCTTTCATCATCTGCAAATAAAATGGAGGGTTTTTTTATGATCATTAGTCATCTGTTTTTTTTTATACATTCTTTTCCCAACCATTAAGCATCAACCTTTCGAATACTAACCACTACATTTCCATTACAAAGTAGCAGCATCTGTTTACTTGATTACAGCATCCTACCCGTGCCGCTTTAACCAGTCGTGTTTCGCAATCTTCATTTTAGGGCATTTAATCGTTTCCAACTGTCCGCCTTTTAAGCACTTTTACATACTCTGGGCGTTTTCTAGCGGATCACGCTGCCCCCGTCTTTGTGCCAGAGGATAATGGGAAATGTAGGCCATCGGCGGTGTAGTGTTTCCTCTGAGGTGTTCAGTGACCATCAAAAGAAGAAGAATAAAAAGAAGGGAAAAAGCAGAAGAAGGAAGAAATGTGGGTCATTCGAAGCGGCACTTTGTTGAAAGAGGCCGTCTCTTTGTGACCGAGCTGAAAAGATGGTGAATAAAGAGAAGCGCCTGAGGGAAAGTGGGCAAAAAGCGCTCGTAATAGAGTGGCCTCTCTCTCTCTTTCGCTCTCTCTCTCACACACACACACACACATGCACGGTTCGTGAACCAGCTATTTTTTTTTCTTACACTTCAAACGCACACCTATTAATATATGAATGCACTATTCTCTCCCTTTCGTTTTTTTTTCCCCTCGCAAAGCTTAACACATTCTCGCTTGCACACTCCCTTTTCCATTCCACCTCACACACCTCGAGTCAGCATGCCCTTCTTTCACCGTAAAATTTAATGTTCTTTTACTGCTGTTAATTTTAGGGATGGGCTGACAGCAGGTATTGATAATTACCTCTCTAGGTTCCTGTTAACTATACGTGTCATCATCGCCAACGATTTGTGAGGGTTGTTCACGTATGACGAAGGTATTTTTAGACCGGTGCTAATCACCTAACGTGACAAATCCACGGAAAAAAATAATGTACAGCGTATGACGCATAGACACGTAATGACTGTACAAAGCTGAGTGTGTGCAGTAAGTGGCGGCTGACAGAAGTGTAACGCGACGTGGTCTTCTGCTGTTGTAGCCCATCTGCCTTAAGGTCTACCATGTCGTGCCTTGTGAGATTCTCTTCTGATCACCACGGTTGTAAACAGCGGTTATTTGAGTTACTGTAGCCATCCTGTAAACTTGATCCATTCTGACCATTCGTCTTGATTGCTCTCATCAGCTAAGCGTTTCTACCCACAGAGCTGCTGCTCACCGGATATTCTTTTTTTTTTTGCACCACTCTATGTAAACTCTACAGACTGGTGTGTCTGAAAATCTCAGGAGATCATCCATTTCTGAAATACTCACACCAGCCCAACAACCATGCCACATACAAAGTCAAATGTGAACATTACCTGAAGCTCTTGGCACACAGCTGCCAAACGATTGGCTGATTACATAATTGCATGAATGAGAAGAGGCACAGGTGTTCCTATTAAAGTGTCCAGTGAGTGTATGTGCTATGCTATTATTAGTCTGGTGCATTAGTCACAATATAAAGTGCCTGTGAACCCATGTTAAAACCTCATAAATGTGTCTGGTACAGTTTCCAGGCCTCTGTGCCATATGTCTGTCTGCGTGTGTGTGTGTGTGTAGGGATGCCTGTAACCATGGCAACAGCACGTGTGTCTTTAGATTATATTTCGTCTGGGTACAGCAAAGCCCCTGCTCATTAGCTTCCCTACATGGATTTGCATCTCTCTTTAATCTTCTGGGGTCTCATTTATCAAAGCGTGCGTCGAATACTTTCTAATTCTGTGCGCAAAGTAGCACCAGTACGCACAAGAAAATGGCACTCATCTCACATGCATATGCACAGCTGGACATAGTGGACGCTGATAAACACTACACATCCTAAATTGCTCTGCTTGTGCACAATAATTACTAGAGCTGAATACAAATACATTAGTTGGAATGAGTAGATGATGTGCACTAAACTGATACGAATACCGGTACTAATAGGAGCCATGCTATCCGTATGAACCAGAAAGGTTCACAAGGTGTCTGATCCTGCAGGACAACAAAAATGTCACACAAGTAGGACGTTTTTCTGCCTTGTAGGCGTGTACAAGCAGTCAGATGTACAAAGAAAGACCATGGACATTCATTCATTCATCCTTAGTAACTGCCTGGTCAGGGTCATGGTGTTTTACTAGTTTGTTTATATTTTGAAAAATATAACCAACTAAAGTTGTTAGAAAATATTGCTGACAGGTGCAGACACAAGCAGGACTGGCATTTCTCTCTCTGGGTTTCAAACGTTTTGGGGAGCATAGTGGTATTTGGTTGTTGTTGTTTAATTAAATGCCCCTGGAAACATTGGAAAACACTGAAAATACGTCAGCACTGTCAACATGTCATAAATAAATGCTGTCAATGTATCACGCAACATCATCTTAGTTTAACCTGCAGGCTTCATATCAGAGCATTTCCTCCATCACCTCAGTTTACCCACAATTACTTTTCTACCACTAGGAGTTTGTACAAACTCACGGTCGCATCCTTACGCACAAGAGGAACTTGATAAATCACATTCTCCGCCTAGAAATGTGCGCATGCCCAAAACAATGTGTATGCCTATGGTTGATGAATGAGACCCTGGTTCGAATTAAAGAGAGAGATCGATTGCACACAGGCTGCTGTAAGAATGTTAACCGCTGCGCCTGTCTCTCGTTCCACTTTTACATATTTTACTTTCTCCACTGCTTCCAGTTGAAATAAGAAAGGCACACGATCTGACCTGGATGGATTTGTCTCACCAGGTTTTTCTTCTCGTGCTGGCTCTGACTGCGTTGAGCAGAGGAGCGGCTGAGGTCGGCTTCAGCTCGAACCAGACGGCCCAGCAGCATGTGTGCGTGGAGAACCAGGAGTATCCACACAACGGTTTCTGCTGCAAAAACTGCGAGGCTGGTGAGTAGGAACGAACCCGGAGCATGATGTCTGTGAAAATAGCGTAAAGCTAAAACTAAAACTTGGATTGAAATGACATGTCCAGAGGGAGTTTTCTTTTCCCCCCCAAAGTATACTGTGTAAAATCCATTAAAAAGACGTCTGACCAATCGAAACGAAAATGCTTCCGACTGTAGCGCTTAGCAACCACCCATAACAACAGCTATCCATCATTTCCATATGGCTTGGGACTGGAGACGTAATGGGTTTTGTTTGTTAGGGCTACGGTTGGCTGTGGAAATATTAACACTGTCATGTACAATATCCGATCTGCTTTATAAATATATAGTGCTGTGTGTTTACATTCGGCTTCCCTCAGCACCGAGTTCAGCTTCTCCATGAGTGGGGTTGTAATCACAAAAGCAAAGGCAAAGAATGATGTGTGTCTGGGGTGTGTGATTATTTCTTTAACAGGCACCTATGTGAAGGAGAAGTGCACCGCAGATCAGGAAAAGGGAATATGCGAACCATGCAAGGAGGGCACCTACGCCGAGCACCCGACCGGCATGGACCAGTGCCTTCAGTGCACCCAGTGCCCTGCAGGTAATCTACTTCTTTTCCTGTCATCCAAAACATTCAGTTTAACCGCCTCTTAGTCACAGTAACATTACTGTCAGTTTCCTGCTTTGTAGAAAGCAGTGACCCAGCACTGAAGATCAAGATTGAGTGATTTGCCAGTAACCTGATCAGTTCTGATGATTAATCATAATACAAATAGAATTTAAAAGGAACTACATTTGGCCCTGGGTGTGTTTGCTTAAGAGATTGAGTTATTCATTGTCCCTCCGGCTATGACATGTTACAACAGATTTGCAGGATGGCCATCATTACACCCAAGACTGCACTCCCGAGGTCTAAACTTCGCTGTAAACTCTATGAACCAGTCGCACAGTGTCCCATAGGACCGCTATAGGACTCTAATGGAGGCTAGTGAATAGAGCTGGGTTTAGAGTTTCCTCAGCCATGAGAAACCGATCAGCTACTGTTACACAGCCTGGGTGTGGCCTTTGCCCATCACCCCTGCTCTTTTTGTGATCTGTTCTGTGTGCATGAGAGTCAGTGTGTTGTTTGGCATGTGTGTGTGTGTGTGTGTGTGTGAGAGAGAACGAGAGATAATGGAAACTGTTGCTGAGTCATGTAGGGTGTGTGGATCAGGACTTGAGGAAAATCAAAGTTTCATCACTGCTTATGGGAACCTGGACTGTATCACATGACTGTTCTGTGAATTCTGTTATGAAACACTCATATTCCATTACTTATATCATCAAGAAATTCTGCTCCTTCTCTCTCTGAACAGGTCAGATAACGACCGAGATGTGCACAAACACGAGAGACACTAAGTGCATTTGCAAGTCCGAGACTTACTGCCTGCCAGATGAGCCCTGTGAAGTGTGCAAGAAGTGCACTAGGTAACTACCATGCTTCAGACTGAAGAAGAGAGTACAGATGTATGCTGACTTGAGATAACTCTTCACATGTTCACATTTTCTACAATGTAAAGTTCTGAAAATTATAGACAGTCCTGATTTAGAATGAAATATAATCAGTGAATTTGAAACACTCTTGGCTACATTTTCCATATTTGTGTCGGGTCATTTAGACATTTTTAAAACTTTGTACAGAGTTTGTAAGCACTGTTTTCTGTTTTGATGATGATGATGATGATGATGTAAGACTTGTGGACAGTTTGACAGCCAGGATCCAAATCCAAACTAATTAAGTTTATGGCAGTTTCTCAGTGGCATGTAGCTATCCAACTTGATCAAATCCTGATATCTCCACATTGTTTAGATGAAATATATTATATGTTTATTTTCTCTTAAAGTTGAGTTGTCAAAGTTCAGGCAGAAAAACAGATTTTTGGTCTGGCATTCTGACCCCAGAATTCAGCCACAGTGACATCTGACAAGTTTTCTCAGACTGTCACATGCATATTATTGTTACACAATACACTGGTTAAAACTGAGCTAAGCATTTGATCTGTTTACGAAATCCAAGTATGAAATTGGAAAATGAATCTTCTTTAAAATGTTCACGCTGCTCTACACTCCAAAGATGCTGTTTGTTTCCTCTAAATCGAAAACCTGATATTGATTCTGTCAAGGTGTCATGGGTGTCTTGTAGTCTTCAGAAGCCTTTAATTAGGTTTCTCATCGCATCACCAAGTCATACAAGTGTACCTATAGCTCAGTGTACTCTTTTTTTTTTAATGGAAATTAAAACCTATGGCTTATTTTCAGCTACTCAGTTCAATATGAAAATATATGCAATGTTAACTGATAATTTTCTTCTTCTTATGCAATGTCAAGTACATTATCAAGTTAGGCTTATCGTTTCCCACCCTAAGCACACGTCAATAAGAAAATAAGTGTCCTATTTTCATATTATTTAAACACTGTTTGCAATTAAAGGTCAGTATCAGATCTGTACCAAATCTACTAATTCTTTGGGGACTGATGTCGATAATGATATCAGCACTAATCCTAACTAATAATAATTCTAATAATAATCATTTCTGTCTCAGGTGCAAAGCAGATGAAATCGAGGAACGGCCGTGCACTCCAACCTCCAACACAAAGTGTAAAAAACGCACTTCATCACCTCACGACCCCACCGTGACACCCACAATCTCACCTGCACCCAGAAACGACAATCAAAGCACCATCATAGGTACAGTCACATGACCACGCACACACTCCTCTCAGTAATAAGAATATAGAATTTTACAGTGAGATGGTCTTCATGCCTCGTGTGAATGTAAACGTATCTTTTCTCTTCTCTCCTTCCTGACAGCGATGGTGGTTTTAGGGCTTCTCTGCCTCGTTCTTCTTTCGGTCGGCGTGGTGGTCTGGCAGAAGAGACGACTCTGTAGAAAACAAGGTTTTTAACTCATTTACTTACTACTATATTACCTTTATTAAATTTTCTCATAAATTTTTTTTACTAATTATATAACTAAATATAGTTAGTGTTTGTTTTATCATTAGTTGCTATAGGAAAACTCATTAACAGACTAAACACAACTGATGTGTGTGTAATGAGTGATTCCATGAATCCCATTTGTAACTAAAGCTAAAAAAAAAAAGCATTTTAAACACAGCTAAAATGACCTATGTGCATATTTTAGACAAACATAATCAAAATCCATTGTAACTACATACGCTCATTATCATAATTATCATCATTAAAATACAAAAATAATTTTTTTAAGTATTTACGTGAATGCTTTTAACATCTCACGCTCAAAACATCTTTTTCCATGAGTCATCCATTATACAGCAGCTTATGAAAAATTGATATCTTAGCCTAGCGTCATACAAAATGATCTCATCCCTGTTACCTGAATACATTCACCTCTGTGAAGCGTTAGGAATATTCCCCCGAGTCATATCCACATGTTTGTGATGATAAGCTTAAATTAATCGTTTTGTATTGTTTTTATTTTTGTCAGCAAGCCCAGTGGCTCAAAATAATGAAGTGAAGATCCCAATAGTAAGTCCCCTTTTTTTTACGCTTCAGGTTAATGAACACACCCTATAAACATTTGTGTTGATATTAATTAATATACACTAATGTTAGTACTTGTGCTTAGCCATTGATTGTGTGTTTTTAGGACGGCGTTAGTGTCCCTACCTCTGAGGAGTGCGAGAACAGCCGTAACGCAGGATTAGAGGAGGCGGAGCTGCCTCGCACTGAGTTTCGTCCCCTGCTGCAGGAGACGCATATCCTCGGGGGTAAAAGCATCCCGGTGGAAGACGAGGACAGAGGACTTGGGGACAGCCTACCAAACACCACCAGCTCCTCTCAGACCAGTCTGTCAGCCCTACCAGTCAACATGCCACTTCCTGTCTCGGCAAATTGTGAGAGGGAGGCAGAGTCGTGGGCCAGAGTGAGTGAAAGCAATCACACTAAACACTCTGAGTCACACTTTTATACTCTCGCTGTTGTATTTTTTGTGTATCCTGTGCACTGTTGTACTTTTACAGCATACTTGCAAAGAATTACTGAATGGGATGCTGTGAAGGCTTCACTCTTTCACTGTCCTGCACCTTATATCGTGATTAAAGAGAGTAAATGTGTAGAAATGCCTCATACGGTAATTAAAAGTAGTTCTATTGTATGAGATTATCAGTAAATATGACCTAGTGGTTGTTGTTCTTTTTTTTTAAATACGAAAATGCCCACTATAATCCATGTAACCTCACATTTGGGATCACTCCCTGTTCCCATCAGCACTTTTGCTTTAATGCTTTAAATCAATAACGCAACCAGCAACTAATTTAACATCATCTGAGTGTCATGAGCCGAATATTATAGAACCGAACAATGCTATACACACACCCATGTGTAATCTCCACACACTCCTGACGACCTTGATCAGCTGGATTGGGTGTGTTGGATCAGGGAGAGAATTTAAACCTCAAGACGCTATTTTTTCCATTAGCAGCATTGGGCACTCCTGCTTTAAATTAACTCCAAAATATGCGATTCGCATGTCAGGCTTGTTCTATTATGATCCTTTGAGATGGCAGGAATCCATAAACAGCCCGAATGAGTCGAGGTAAAGTCAGCAGTCTCATACTGCAGAGTGTGTGTGTGTGTGTGTGTGTGTGTGTGTGTGTGTGTGTGTGTGTGTGTGTGTGTGACATACACATTAAATGAAATTGTAATGCCACTGTAAAGGCGATTAATGTTTGAGAGAACAGAACATTAATTATCTTTTTGTTTTATTAATAGGAGGATGGCACACCCAGAAGACTTGTTCCATTACTTGGTAAGAAGCTTCAGTATAACAGCTGTTTCACAGACACACTGCTTTTCCAATGAATACACTCACACACAAGGGAAACCTTCAGTGTGTTCTAGAGAGATTTGCATGAGGATGACGAAGCAAATCTCTCTAGAACACACTGACAGTTTCACTTAGTGATTTAATTAGCAAAATCAGGGTTTGTTTTCTTCAATCCACACACACATTACACTATCTTTACTATCTGTAAATGTTTGGGATTTTTTAAAAAAAAATTCTTTTAAAAGAATCATACTCTACTTCCTTTGCTAGTTAGAATGAATTCATTTCCTCATTTAATATTACATTAATGAATTGAGCATTGTATTTACCATTGATTGGTGATCAGGGATTGCTGTTGTCCGTTTAAAGGTTCTTAAAGGGTTAATGGTTAAATTATATTTAATTTATTAATGATTATTTCTACCACAGAGCTGTTACATTCTTGATTCTGATTGGCCAAAAGTTGTTGATTGATTTTCTATAACAGCAGCTCAGACGGTAGTTGTGGTACAAGAGGATTAAAACACTTTGGGGTGTCATGTCATGTTTTAATCCTTACTTAACACATTGCACTATACACACATGATGTAGCGGAGCTTGCTCTGGTACATGTATAAGTGTTAGATTTAATAATTGAGCATTGGCATATTTAAGAATAACTAAATGCTTCTAAAATGCATTTCAAATGTGTTTGTCAATGAATGGAATTTAAACATTTTTAAAAATGATTAAGATATTTTTTTTATGGCACTGAGGAAGAGACAGGAGTCAGAGCTGAAGATGTTGAGGTTCTCTTTGGGAGTGACGAGGTTGGACAGGATTAGGAACGAGTACATC
>CM074959.1:17114856-17138270 GCA_037577455.1 Pangasius macronema | reverse complement strand
AGTTTAAATGCAGTTTTCAATAAATTGCCAATCTCTGTTTTTTTGCCTCTTGCTCCTTTTTCTTCTTTTGACATTTTTAAGAAGTTCCATATATATATATAGAATATATATATGCCATTTTACGCGAAGTACTTCCATTTTCAGGGGCTCAAGGTATTTGGACAATTGACTGACAAGAAATTAATTGACCACGTGTGGTCCATTCCCTCATTACTTCAAGACAAATGAAGCAGATAAAAGGTCTGGAGTTGATATCAGGTATTGAGTTTGCATNTGAGCCCCTGAAAATGGAGATACTTTGTTGAAAATGGCTGTAATTCCTAAATGGTAAATTCTATATTTTTGTGGAACCTCTTAAAATAAAGTCTACACTTCGATCACATCTTGATTGTTTTTTTTTTTCAGATCCATTGTGGTGGTGTATAAAGGCAAAATCACAAAAACTCTGTCATTGTCCAAATACTTCCAGACCTGTACCGAACTGTATATAACTGTGTGCTATAACTATAACTTTGTTTGAATCCCTCAATTTTTAATTGAGATTCAATTTTGTTGTAATCACATGTTACATTAATAGTAATGGACTTATGTTAGTATTTTGACACTTTCTGTGGTATTACTCGAGTTAAATACAAATGTTTGCAGAATATTCTAACTGCATTAAAAAGAAATACAAATTCACAGTGATAAAGCTTCAGGATTATGGCTTTCTTGGCCATTTCTTCATTAAAAAAAAAATCTTATTAATGCATTTCTTTCGGTTAGTTATTATGGTTGAAGGTCTGTGTTTCATTGTCACTTTGTAAGTGCTAATACCTTCTATTTAAGCCTCCAGAACCATACAGACAGTATGTTCCTGATTAATTCATTTCCATTGACACTCCACCACTCAGAATGTCATTAACATTACAAAATGACTGTACGCACGTAGGTGGTTAGTGAAAACAGGAATAATATTGTCAGTAAACTAGGGCGTAAGTATTTAAAAAGCAAATAAGTCTGACATACACATGTTCTTTTTAATTACTACTTTTTGAGATACTTTATGCACAGTGTATAATTAAAATCTGTAGTGATTTTTCTCCAATTTGGCCATTGTTCTCATTTCCACATGCCATTGTATAGGTCAGAAACACCTGAATACCCCAAGTGTCTCTTGTAAGAACTCTGTGAAAGAGGTTTTGTGTTGCTTCATTAATAGCTACATTAAAGAAACTAACACAAAACTAGACGTGTATAGAAATATATGTAGAGCATTTTTAATATTATCACCGTTATGACTATTTGTAAACAAATAGTGTGCTAACATTGAATCTAACCTTAAAGCCCCAGTCACCATGGGTTTAATTTTAAACACATTCTATGTGATACTAAAAATATTCAACTTAATAAGCAGATTCCATGGGGAGATTCAAGAAATATACACTACCCTTCCACTTTAATAGGAACACCTGTACACCTGCACATTCATGCAGTTATCCAGACAGTCAACTGGCAGCAGAACAATGCATAGAGTCATGCAGATACAAATCATAAACTTCAGGTAATATTTACATCAAACATCAGAATGGGGGAAAAAGTGTGATCTCAATGGTCTTTGACCATTGCATGGCTGTTGGTGCCAGATGGTCTGGTTTGAGTATTTCAGAAACTGCTGGAAAGATTGTCATATTTTTACCCACAACATTCTCTAGAGATTACAGAGAATCATGCAAAAAAAAATAATAATCCAGTAAACAGCTGTTCTGCAGGCAGAAAAACCTGTTGAAGATTGAAAAAAAGACCAGGTGAGGTTTTTCCAATCTTCATCTATCCTGGTTTGATTCTGGTTTGATTCTGAATGCTCACAGAACTGCGGCTGGGTTTGTTGTACCCATATGTTTAAACTCTAGAGAATGTAAAAAAAAATGCCAAGAGAGCAGCAGTTTCTGAAATACTCAAACAACCATCCCATGTTCAAAATCACTGAGAACACATCCCTGCAAACCCCCCCCCAAAATCCCGGCCCCCATTCTGAGGTTAGACATGAACATTATCTGAAGCTCATTGCCTGTATCTTCATGGTTTTATGAATTGTGCTGCTGCTGATTGGATGATTGCATGAATGTGCAGGTTTACAAGCAGTCCTAATAAAGTGGCTAGTGGGCGTATATTCTTCAATCACATTTTAATTTAATTATAGTCAAACAGTCTGCCTGGAAATCCTAGTTTGACATGGTGTAGGCATGTAAGAAATGCTAATGAGTGGTCCTTGGCAACAGAAAATATCGTCTGACAACAGTAATACTGTAGAAAAGAGCATATGAACGATAAAGTGAGACATTTCTGCAGTGCTTTTGTTTCCACCGGTGAGCGAAATATAGGGATGTACTCAGAACAAATTTTTAGCAGTATGTTGCTCATGGCAAAAGCAAACATGCATCGACATTTCACACATCAAGTTAGTTTGAAAACTATTATACTGATTAGCATAAGCAAGAGGGTGATCTTTATGATATATAAGGTAAAGATACCTAAGGTCTCTGCTGCATTCTGATTTTGGTATATATTTGAAGATTTTTATAGTCCTGCCACTATGATGATTATGTTTTTCAGCTTTAGGTTATAGTTTATAGTTTAGAGTTTAGTCCACCTCAAACTGGCTAGAAGAAAATAGGCAAAAAAAAAAATTCTTCTTTGAAAAGACAAACATGGCTCTTTATTTTACAGCTCATAGTACAAGGTTTTAACTACTGACAAGGTTTTAACTATTCATAATTTACACACCAGTTGAATTGTCTGAATTTATAGCAAATTTGTACAAATTTTAGTGTAGCGCTATCCAGACCAACACAAACTGCATCACACTGAGAATATTATTGCATGGACGGTACGTTTTTTTTTTCTCACCGAGCATCATGATGGAGCTGTGAAGGATGGAGCTGTTGCGGACATGAAGAGGATACAAGATCCCCTGGAAACGCTCCACAGCAATACAAGTCATGGTCAGGATGCTGGTTGCTATGGCGGTCACTTGGAGGAAGGGGACCAGCTTACACAGGAAGTCGCCTGCGGAGTCAAGTGTTTGTGAGTGTGACTGAAAGTCTGAAAGCTTATAAATATGTGTCTAAGTGCTTTGATGAATAAATATTGATCCACAACCCTTGGTGATGTATTTCTGTCACTCTTGTGACTGCATAGATCAATTTTGCTAGCGGTTTCACACTTAATGAATGATACGTGGTAATTAATCCAAAATATGCTTTGCATTTAATGATAAGAAAAGACATACATGCAAATAAATAGAATTATGTCACCATCACTTTGAAGATAACAGCATAACGCTTTCCCTTTAAAAATGTTTTGCCTTGGTTCAGTTTCTTTTGAATGTATTGAGAGGTGAGTGGATCTATAAATGGTTTCTGTGCCATCCCCATTGACAACATTCTGACATTATTCTATACTAATGTCCAATACTTTCCCTAATTACAAGCTAGGCATCCATAATTTGCAGTACACAATGTGACTATAGTGCCTCTTCACGGTGATGGACAAGTGACACAGAGGTAATAATTAGATGAAAAGGTCAGATGTATGGTAGACATAATGAGCCCTCTGACATGAGCTGTATGTCTAAAATTGAAAACTGGGGTTTTATGTCTGTTGAAGTGAAAGGTTGAAATACTAGTCAGGCTAAATGTTATTGGTGACTTCAACAATGCTTTTTATTTTCTTAATAAGCTGACTATAGAGGTGACAATATAAGTGAGTTAATGGGATAATAAAAGGAACTAGACTATTAGGCAGCAGTCTGATTTTATGAATCAAATGTAATCTTAACTTAATTCTGGATTTTTTTTTTTTGCCAAGACTTAATACAGACTTAATGATGGTTATTTGCTTCATTGTAACCTATTACAACCATGTAGACAACACTCTTTTTGAAGAGTACCAACATTTATGAAATATTCGTAAGCATTGCAAAACATGCACAATTCTACTGGAGGTTTTATACAACTTTGTCTTTATGTGGAAGAGAAACCAGTAGCCGTCAATTATGATTATGAGTTGACTGATTGAGATACTGTGTCCCTGTATTTTATTTTATTTTTTATTTATATCTTGCAATTTACTAGCTTGCTTCTGAATGTATCATAAAGGCACTATGTAGGTCCTCTGCAAATAAACAATTTATAAGACGTTATAATGTGATCTGTTAACTGAGAGTAAATATAAGCGAGCAAATAAAAAAAACTGAAGTCCATATCTAAGAAATCGAATATTATAACTTCTTTATTTATCCAACATGTGTGTTTTCAATTTCATTCTGCATGATATACATCTTATTTTGGTTGCGTAAAGGCTTTGCAAAGGCAAATGCAACTAGCTCAACCATGTTGCTCCAGCAACTACACATACAATAGTGTATTATTTCTAAAGCAAAATAGCTATTCCAGTCCCAGCACAAAGCCTGCACAAACAAAAGAAATTTACTCACAATACAAGAAATGCTTATGATAATGTTTATGTGATTTTGAATGGAGTAGGTCCCTTTTAATAAAACAGGTTTAATAAATGTTTAATAAAAAAATCGCATCTAAGCAATAAAAAAAAATCTTTTAATTAACCTTTTTGTGGTTCTTGTTCTACAAAGCATTCAGGCTCGATCAACAATACTCAAGATGTCTCAAGATGAACCGTTGAGACAAACCATAAACCTACTATTTTAAGAAATATTGGTATTGAATTTAATCTATTATTATTATTATCATCATCACTAATTGTGACCAAGAAAACCAGATATCTGTCTAAACTGCAAAATTATACAATGTATATAATTCACATATTCAAGAGCAAGTATTAAAAAAAACCCAAGCACTAAATAGTGTTTAGGTTATTTTCTGGAAATTATTAGCTTTAATAATTTATAGAGTTGAACATTAATTATACAAAGAACATTAATCAATCAAAAATGAACATTAAATCTGTTCACCCGCTTATGTTCACCCACACAAACAATCACAATCCCAAATATAAGCTCTGTACTTCACCAAAACCTATTTTGGGGTATGGAAATTAGAGCTCAGAACCGCTGTCATGACTGTGAGAGCAGATGCTCATGGAATGAATGCTCTAATGGGAAATGTGCATTTGTACAAATCAAAAGTTACTGACTTAAGGTTAAAAACCAGTCTGTGTTATGAGTCTTGCTCAAGGACCCAACAGACAGTTAGGCAGTGCTAGGATTTGAACCTTTTGGTCAGTAGCCCAACTATCTAATCACTGAGCCACCACTTCCCAGTATTGTTGATGTGGCACTTCAAAAGACCTCATCCAAAATACAGTTGGGCTAAATTCTTACCTCAACTACCTCTAGATTTGTTTAGCCATAGGAATCCTCAGTTTAATAAAGATTAAAAGACTTTTCTTTGAACCCCATGTTAGGTCACTTACGGAAAAACGTATTTTATAAGCTCTACAACATTGCCCAACTTCAACTTACTGAAATCCTGATTCATGCTTTCATAACCTCATGCTTAGATTACTGTAATTCCCTCTTCTTTGGCATTTCTGTAAAAACCAAAAAAAGACTGTACACCTGTACTCCAACTGATTACCCATCTCAAAGAGAATTAAATATGAAATTCTACATCTCACTTACAAAGCAATACATGGCCTCTCAGGTCCAACAAAATTGGTCTCCTGCCATTATCTAAAATCAGACTGACATTTTCTGCCACAGCCCCCAAACTTTGAAATGCCATCCCCCAAGGCCTTTGTGACTGCACTTCCTTCTCTCATTTTAGGAGTAAACATAAAGTATATATTTTTGACTCAACACAATTTCCTTTCTACTTCCTACTAGTCTCTCTCCTACTTTGCGTGTGTGTGTGTGTGTGTGTACAGGAACCTTGTGCGTTAGAAAGGGACTATATAAGTGTGTAAAGACATTTTTATAGCCATTGAATTACTTACGTGAAGCAAACGTTAGCTGAACATAAAAAAGTAGCACATTAAACTACAATTAAACTTTTATAGTTTTTGATTATAAGTTGCAGAAGCTTGGGAGTTTACAGCTTTTAATGTTATATAATGTTTATGTGGTTGTTGAGATGTTATAGAACCAGTGATAGGGGGTTCATCTATGATGAAAGCTTACCTGCCAGCCAGTTGTTAAAGAAGTGCTGCAACAGGGAGGCAGGCACACACACAATGCCAATGAGAAGGTCACTGAGTGCCAGCGAGCAGATGAAGAAAGTGCTTGGGGACTGCAGTGCTTTCTTACGGCACAGGAGAACCAGCACAGCCCCATTTCCAACCACAGCGAGCCCAAAGATGAGCACATAGAGCAGACCAAATACAGGTAGCAGGGCAGCTGGGAGCCTGGGCACAGCCACCAGAGGAGGGATGGAGTAGTGTCGGATGAACTGCCACCGAGAGAGGTTCGATGCCTTCAGCATCATGTCCAACAAATCTGAGGTAAAGTTCATTTTTGATTTATGAACTCACAGTCTCAGGGTTTTTGTCCAAGTCCAGATGAAAACATGAATGGAGGTCCAACAGGTTTGTGCTCCTAGTATCGACGTTGTGTGACTGAATAATGCCTGCAAAACTAAAGAACCTATTTGTTACAAGCATGTCACAACAGAACATAACAGAAATTGAAGACAACTCTTCTGATTTGCTTTTGAATGTCCTAATCTCAACAGAAGAACAGGTTATAGCTAACTTGTCTAACCATTAATCCATTATATAGAGAAAATGTAGGAATCTTAACGTGAAGTATGTATCATTTGCACATATTTGGCACTTAACCATGAAATCATTCCATCAGCTGTTGTTGATGTTGTTGTTGTACTTTGCATAGGTACAACAAATTTCAAAAAGTGTGTAAATGCAGAAAGTGTTTCAGCTTTATAGAACCAAGCATACGCCATGCACATATAACCTATACTCCTTTATTCCAATTAGAATATGGTTTTGCAGGTGTGCATGATCTTTTGATCCCACTGCATCTGCTCCCCATGATAACAACAGAAGAAGCCTTTATTTGTCACATATACATTACAGCACAGTGAAATTCTTTTCTTCGCATATCCCAGCTTGTCAGAAAATTGAGGTCAGAGCGCAGGGTTAGGCTAGGCTACTTAACTCTTTTCAGAAATGTTCAAATTTAACCCTGAAAGTGTGCATATATATAAGCAAGAGTACAGTGCATGCATGATGGCTACTTTTTGTAAATCCTTATGTATATGTGGAAAATTTCAAACATACATTTCAAGGCTCATGCTGTGCATTCCTAAAGTTATTAAGTCTGTTGACATTTAAAAAAAAGTTATACATTTAAATCTGATTATGTGCATTGCACATCTAATTGATATCCACACAGACCAACCACAGTGTATCTTCTTCTGACTCTGACCTTAAATTTGTGACTAAACAGAGCTCATCTTACTTTACAGATAAATGAGATACTTATTAATAAGTTGTTGAGTAACATGTAAAGCTTAGAACAAATGATACAAGTCTCTTTGAGATCATGGAAGACAATGGTGTACCAGGTATTATACCCTGTTCACGCTTTCTTTTTGAGACCCTATGCTATGGGGTGAAATGAAAATGTGTGAAGAGTTCAGTACTCAAACCCTAATTTTCTGTTATTTTCAGTAGCTATTACTGGACTATTTGAATACATTTGGATTATTATTATTAGGATTATTTATTATTTATTATTATATTAGTTTAACAGTTTGTCTGTTGGTCCACAAACAGACCTTTCTTCTTTCAATTTAAAATGCAAGTTGAAATCCCAATACAAACCACTCAACTTTGCAAGATACAGGATCAGTAAGGCTAGCAATGAGACTCACTCACCGATTAACAAAGGAAGAAAATGTAACAGAGTGTACTATTCTAGGAAAATAATCAACAACAGGGTGGTTTGAAAGTGGGTAAGCACCCCCAGTTGAAAATTGAAACTCATTGATGAGTGCTAAGTGGCTGTGTGCAATATCTGCAAAAACCTGCAAGGCCAAGATGAAATTCTTGGAGTGGGAGGAAGTTCTTTAATGCACAATGAAAGTGAAGTGTCCACCTGCAAGCAAGGAGAAGGTGTGGATGAACTAAAGGGCAGCTAAGATTAGCCAACTATGGCAAGAACTGAGATCAGTTCAAGATGGGAGGAGAAAAAGAGTGGAAAGGGTTGTTAGAACTACAGTACAGTTTTACAAGGAAACTGCTTGGACAGAAATGCAGTGGGAGCCTACCGAACCCCAAAAAGACAATAGACCTCCATAAAACCTGTAGTGACCCAGTGACAGAGCATGACTTGGGCAACTAGAGGACCTCAATCCATCTGTCAGGACAGAGAGATGACTTCAATACCAGGAAACCCAGCTGGAAGGAGGTCCAGGAAATAGTCAGAGCTGCAAGAGCGGACTTTGCTCCAGGTTTGAGTGGTATGCCCTACAAGGTCTACAAGAGGTGCCCAAAACTGTTGTATCATTTAAGGAATCCTGAGAACCATCTGGAGAAGGGGGAAGGCCACTAATTAGTGAAGGATCTGGACCACAATAAAGGAAAACAAAAGGACAATTTACAAATTTAGAACCATATCACTTCTCTGTGTGGAGGGGGAGGTATAGTTCTGCACTGTTTCTAGCCCATCTGAGAGAATACCTCCTAAATATCCCATACCAACACTTCTGCGCAGAAGGGAGGGATACTCAAAGTGCCTGGATACATTGAGCACACAGGAATGCTCAGAGTTGCTCAGTAAGGCCAAGTAGAAGAGAGGGCACCAGGCTGTCACTGGATTTTTCCAGTGCTTACAGTTCCATACCTCATAAGCTGATGGAATTGGGTCACCACTTATGACTGGTGATTGGAAAAGGGGATTGTCAATGGATGCACCATTTCAGTGATTCTTTTTTGCCCTGGAAATGACCATGCTGGTCAAAGCATGGCCATGCTGGTCAAACTAAAAGTGGCGTGTAGAGGACTCATCATCAAGTCTTACATTAACCAACACCCCATCAGAGCCTGGGTGCAGATCAATTCTAGATTAGCCACCACCTGTGCAAATGGTTAGAGATCATATAAAGCTTGAGCAGCATCAATTTATATGGGTACAACAAGCTGACGTTATGTTCAAGTTTATGGTTACCTGTATTACCTGACTGTGCTACAATACAGGGGATCCAATGACCTGAAGATCTCATGGTGACATCAGTTGCTGCCTGAAAGCTGTAGGAGAGGGGTGCTACTGCTGATGGCATGACCAGGTGATGGAGGTGGTAGCTGAAACCATCTGAGCAGCATCGGACAATCGCCTTTGTCAGACTAGGGGAAAGATCTAATACTCAGCTAAAGTAACCAACTGGGAATGCTGGGAACTCAAGAGTCCAGAAGACAATGCAATGACCTCATGCTGGAACTAACTGTCCCATGGGAAGAAGCCAAAGAGAGCCAGATTTTTGAGTGCCACAGATGGGGTTGTACTTAATGCATGTATTAATGCAGTACATAATACATGCCCACTGAAGTAGTCATGCCTACAACCTGCTGGACCAATGGTGCCACAAAGAGAAAGGCTATAAAGGATATCACAGAGACAGGTAAAAAAAAAAGGAGATTGCTGTGGACCAGGAGGGGTGAGCTATGGTCTGCAAGAGCTGCAAATTCAGAAGCCGAGGGTGAGTTGTGGAGATTCACTGGGTAATGAGTGTTTGTCTACACCTGTGTATGGTTTAAAGCAACCTATTTATATGCTTTTTCCCCTCAAAACATCTGGCTGTCATTTGGGTTCATTTTGGTCTGTTATTCTGTGTGCTGTGTGCTGAAAGGTTTAGTACTGAAAAGTGCCAATTGATAAAATAGGAACAACTCTGCTCTTTTCATTTGCTACTTTCTGTAGCTTCATCCCTCACCCCATCAACCCCAAGTACATCAGAAAATGTACGTATTACATATAGAAGCTATAAACAGTCATTTCCTCTCCAGACTCCTTTCTCTCTCTTGAAGTTAGATTTTAAAAGGTCATAAAAAGATAGCTTGTCACATTACAAAGAAAAAGCAAAGTACAGAGTTTCCTTACAGAAAGCTTCACCACAACACAGATCTTCTTTGTTAGACATATTTAGACATATTTATTTAAGTGTCTTTGCTACACCTAAATCTAACCCCAACCTAAAACTCAGTAATCATAGGAAAACGTTTGGGTCTTTTTAATTAATTTATTTATTTTTTTAAATAATAGCTGTAGTAGTTTTCATGCCAGGTCATACTGAAGTGTTATGACAAAAATCATATTAATCATATTAGCAAGTGATTAGGAAAAATACCTTTATTTCTGAGAAGGGATGACTGCTAAACTATGATAAAAACATAAATTTATATATGATGGTTATTATTATTATTATTATTATTATTATTATTATTATTATTATTGATGTTGGTGGTGGTGGTGGTGGTAATGATGCTAATTTACCAACACAGTAAAATCTGGTCAGTTTAAGTGGCTAAAATATTGAGATGGTCGATTAATATTAATAACTGGTATATTTAACTCCTGCACTTTTATGCATGCGTCGGAAAGTTTATATATTTTAGCTATTTATCCTCGAATTTAATTGAAACATGGTGTTTATCTATTAGATATATAGCTGATATCTCACAGGTAGTGTTGTAGGTAATGCAAAACCACGCAACTTACCTTGTATTCTTCGCCTTCGTCCTGAGAAGAGAAAAATGAAAAGTTTCTCCTCATTTCAAGTCATAGGTGGTGGGGGAAAAAAAAAACCTTTCAGGCGTCTCGCTCCGGGATTCATGCCACTCTGACTCTTTAGTCAGTGATTTGTTGGGTTCGTGTTATTCGCGTCTCTTACCTTCACACTAGCGCTGTGCTACTGGCTGACGGGCGGAGGCAGCATTAGTGCGGCGCCTGTTCACCTGTTCACTGACGCCGAGTCGCACAAAACGCTCACACTAAGTACTTCGTTATCCTGTTCGCTGGAACGTTCTTTAATTAGCGAGTGTTTCCCGAAACCCTTCGTAACTAACGTTCGTAAATTAACGAGTAATCTATCCCACTCGTTATTCACAAAGTACTTCGTGTTTTGGAGCGTATGTACAGTTAGGCTCACAGTTATATAAACTGATTGTAATCGCCATGTTGCTAATGATGTGTCCTAGAGTAGTGGATAGCCGTGATTTTTTTTTTAATAATTTCAACGTCTTAGCTTCGAGCCTCAGCTCGAGTGATTATTTGTGTGAGGTCACACAGTGCGTTTATTAATCATGTTAGCTGTACAGACACAACATGAAACAAACTGCGTTTTAAAACTGTGCTCATGCAAATCAGTTCACATGGACCCAAGAAGTTAAGTGCAAGAGATTTAGACGAGATTTATGTTGAAGTAAAATATTCCATGTATGTGGAACCAATGTAGGAGACAGCAGAGCACAACCTAATGCATTGAAGTGAAGTGACTTGGTGGCCAAGTGTGGTGACCCATACTCGGAATTTGTCCTCTGCATTTAACCCATCCAAGTGCACACACACACAGTAGCGAACACACACACCCGTGAACACACACCCGGAGCAGTGGGCAGCCATTTTAGCTGCGGCGCCCGGGGAGCAGTTGGAGNCACCTACAATCCCTGCCGGACCCGAGACTCGAACCCACCACCTTCGGGTTCACCTTCGGGTTACAAGTCCGACACTCGAACCATTAGCCCACGACTGCCCCATTATGCATTATGCATTATGCATTATAAGTGCCAATTGATAAAACAGGAACAACTCTGCTCTTTTCATTTGCTACTTTCTGTATCTTCATCCCTCACCCCATCAACCCCAAGTACATCAGAAAATGTACGTATTACATATAGAAGCTATAAACNGCTTGTCACATTACAAAGAAAAAGCAAAGTACAGAGTTTCCTTACAGAAAGCTTCACCACAACACAGATCTTCTTTGATGAAAAGCAAAACATTTTAACCCCTTTATTATTATGCTTATATTATGTGGAGTCTCTGCCAAACAGTTCCTTGTGAATAAGCTGTCACTTTAGAAACAATAAAGTGTTAGAATAAACTCAATAAAATGTTAGAATAAAATAAAATTTATATAAGCCTTTGGCTTTGCATCCAGCATTATTGTCAGAGCTGCTGTTATAGACAATTAATCAACACCTTCGAACCATCAAGAGAGTCAAGAATTCGACACTGTTGGTGAATGAAACTGCAGAACTGCGTTTTTGTGGCCTTTGTTTTAACATTTTCTACCATATATCGTGAAATGTTTCCATTTTGCATGTATCTCAGCCACAAGTTTTAGCATTTAAAAAAGGTGAAAGGGGAGGAAGTTGCATTTAAAGACTAATTCCAGCTACATTACAGGAGCATCGAGCACATTTTCAAAGCCGGTACCTGTTTACAACCTGAACTGATTAGACAATCCAACAACTTCTTCTCTATGTGAGGAAATCACACTAGCAACGTTTTAGACATATTTAGACATATTTATTTAAGTGTCTTAATTGTCTTTGCTACACCTAAATCTAACCCCAACCTCAACCTCAGTAATCAAAGGAAAACTTTCACAACCTAATGCATTATGGTTTTCGCTTAATAAATTAATAAATATTTAAGTTAGAATAAGTAGATATTTAAGTTAGAATAATCATGGTTTTATGCATGCAACATATTGCACCACGTAGTATATATTATTTTTTCCACTCAGTTATGGTTTAATAACGAGATGTCATAATAAAGAGATATTATATCGTTAAAACGACATATTTTGTACGTGACAACATATTTTGTTTCATTTCTCGACATTAGTCATAATAACCATATATACAGAAAAGAACAGAATGGTAAATGAATTCAGCTTTTCTTGTCAAGAGCTCATCATGTCACATTTAACTGAACTGATTTATTTTTAGTTTCTCCTCACTTTAAGCCACAAAGACACTTCATTAGCATTAAGTCATGTTGACAGGATTGTTATTAGTATGGGGACACTGTGTCCGCATCTTAAACATCTGAGACTGGATAGACGAAAGAATCAAACTGACCTATTGGAAATGGCATTATTCCTTGTTACTATGAGAAAATATTTCGTTTTTATGACATAATATCTCATTAATGGGAAAAATAGGTTGCTTTACGACATAATATGTTGTTATTATGAGAAAACATATGGTTTTAACTACATAATATCTCGTTGTTATGACATAATTGAGTAGCAGGTATAATATTCATGCGGCAGCATTGCACCACCCTACAAATGTAAAATTGTCATAATGATTAAAATAATCTTGTTGCATAAGTGTGCGCACACTTACAATTGGGGATGTGACAGTGTTCAGAAAGAACAAATCACATTCAATCTCATGTTCAAAAGTCATTATCATACAGCCGTCATCAATGAAATTATTCTGATTAACCCCAAATAATCTTCTTGGTTTCTTCCAACTGCTGAAGCCATGGTCTGCAAAGAGCTGGCAAAGCCTGTACAGGGTCTCACTGTTGAAAGGAATCGATCAGGAGAGGGGTATAAAACAATTTCCAAAACATTAGATGTACCATGGAAGACCATGAAAGCATCAACAAGTGGAGAAAATGGAGCACCACCGTGGCATCACCAAGAACAGGAAGTCCCTCCAATAATTACAAAAGAACAAGACAAAACCTTACTCGCAATTAAGTGCCTATTATTGGAGGTCAACCTTTTACAGCACATATAGAGTGGCTGCCTATAGAGAGGATGCAATTATTTTATTGTAGTCCAGCTACTTGGCTAATTCTAATTCTTATCTTAAAAACCAGCAGGTAGAGCTACTTGCTATGACTAGACGTACGAGTCTGTTAAAAAAAAAAAAAATTTTTTTAAAAACCTAGAGCCAGTTATCATATGTTTGCTTATGGGGGGAAAACAGACTGTGTGGGAAAGAAAGTTTCTGTGGCTGGATTAAAGGAAACTAATCTAAACAAATTCCAAACTTTTTTCAATATGCTTTTGCCTAAATCAAAGAAGAAAAATTTGTTCTGCAAATATTTTGCAGCTGTAACTCATTAGAATAAGTTGACAGAAGCCTTATAATTTTGTTATCATTGTTGTTGTCACTGGAGTCTCAGTCTTACGTCGTCACCAGACACTTAAAAAGGTCTTTAAATGCTATAATTTTATTGTTGTATACAGTGTTTTACTATCAAAAAACAGTTGTGCTGTCCTGTTTATGTCTGTACAAATGTTATTGTGGAGAGGTGTGAATTGTTTGCCTGGCAGGGGGCTCAAATCGGGGCTTTCACATCACCCTGCTCACCAGCAGCTAAACACAATAGCAATAGAGTCACAATACTCTATACACAGGAACCCAACAGTGTCCTGACTAATCTTATAACAGACTTGCAGCAATAAAATAATTCATTTGTTTTTACTGATTAAAAATGTCCGATAAGTCGATTTCTATCTGGGAAGTCGATTTCCATTTGGGAAATGCTGATTTTCTTGCTACTCAGTATTGATAAATGATAATCATCCACAAATTACCAGGCGAATGCATAGCACATCTGATTTGCATTTGCTGATGACCACAAAACTCCATAAAAGGCAAATCTCACCATGCTGAAATAATGAGTAAATGGCAAAAGATATTTAGATTCATGTCTACACAACAAAATCCACAGTGTTGAATTAACATCATAAAGTGTACATATATGTCCACTTTCACAACTCTGAAAGCATTAAATCAACACTCTGGGTTTTAATTCAACTGTGGGGATTTTGATGTGTATGGCTATGCCAATAAAATATATTATACATATTATTACGAAGTGTAACAGCACTGGAAAAGGTTCAAACCTAGCGACAAATTACGGAGGAGGTGAATTAGATGTGAATTAAGTGAGGCGAAAAGGAAATGGTCTGACATGAAAACAGAGGAGAAGAACAGATCTACACTGTACCCAGGTGATCATGCACACAAAGCACATCACACAGGGAAAACTGCTATTTTTAAATTGTCTCAGCTGACATGCTAGAGTGTTGCATAATATTAAATGGAAATGCTGTAGCTTTCATCCTATGAAAAAAATCATACCAGTCTTTCTTTTGGCATAATTGAAGGTCTGTTTTTTTAATCTTAATTTATCAATTAATTTGTGTTGGCTCACTTTCTTTATTTTTATGTCTTTTAATTAATGCCAACTGCATTTCACAAAATGTTCTTAGTCCCTGACCTACTGAACTAGTACATATATATATATATATATATGATAGAGACTACAAAGCATTTCTATAAATCTCCTATAAAAGGGCCTCTACTACATGCTGTAAATGTAAATAAATAGGCAATTTAAACATCACAGTATAATCCATATACGCAAGTGCAGTAATCCATGCCAATTACATGATTTGAAGTTAATCTGTCAAGGTTTACGTTACTTACTCTTCTTATGCATAAATTTACACACACTCAGAAGCATGAGTAGGATGTGTTTTTCTGAAATTAAGGGATTTTGATGAAATACCGCATTTCTTGTGTGAATGCTCCTACAAACGATTTACAAGTAGATCTGTTCATATACAGCTTGATAAATGAGGCCCATTGTTAACAGATTTTTGGTTATTACTGTGTTCTCCATCATTACAGGTGTTTGTTAGTGTGTTGTTGCTTTTAGTTATTGCCAGAATCTAGAGATGGCAAGATCAGTTTCAACAACTGGAGATAGTGGACTGTTTTGTTGCATTGTTCCTTTTTGACTACTATTTTTCTTTGCTATGGCGTGGGTTCGATTCCCAGCCAGGGGACCAACCCCAGCCACTGGGGTTGCGTGCAACAGTGTGCTGTCAGTGCTGGGCCCAAGCCTGGAAAAATTGGGGAGGGTTGTGTCAGGAAGGGCATCTGGCGTAAAAACTGTGCTGAATCAATTATGCAAACCAATGATCCGCTGTGGCGACCCCTAACGAGAGCAGCCGAAAGGGCGTTCGTTATGCCCTTATCCAGTGGAACACACACACACACACACTACTGAACATCCTCCATGCACATGTTTTATGCTGCTGCTGCTACTATTATGTTTACACATAATATAATACCATTATGTTTACATTACTTCAGCNTGTCTTATGTAGCACCTTGGTCCTGGAGAAACATTGTTTCGTTTCACTATGTACTTGTATATGGCTGAAATGACAATCAACTCCTCTTGACTTGACTCTTGACTCTTATATTTATCTCATTTATACAACTGAGCAGTTCAGGGTTAAGGGCCTTGATCAAGGACCCAGCAGTAGCAGCTTAGCATTTTAACTGCTGTGGTTATTTCTGTGGTGTTAAGTTAGCAAGAAATCTCCAAAATGCCTTTGAAAGTTTCTCTGGTTCTCTTTGAAGGGGTCCGTTGTTTGAGTTAATGACTCATATAGGCGAATTTCCTAACAAATTCAAGTATCACTATGTTAAATTAATGCTATGAGGCTACAGGTCGTATACAATACCCTTGGACCTTCTTCAAACGCAGACGTGAACTAAGACGCAAACAGTAAAAGATTACCGATGAGAAGAAATTATTTGCTGCAGGCTGTATATTACCGAGATATGGAAAGCATTTTTAGAGAATTGGATTAGATAGAGATGAATTGACAAAACAGCAGTGAGGTGAGCCAGAGAAAAAGAGCAAATAGAGACAGCTCGTTGTGTTTTGTCATTGAAGCACAATGACAAAGCAATATATGACAAAGCATATAATATAACACAAAAGGTAAATACAGTAAGCATAATAAATTAGATATAATTGGTAAAATGTGGTTGAGAAAAAGACGGTCGAGTGCAAAGTAATAGGTAATAAACTACACGATGGAGTGCATTGCAGTGCCAGCCTTGAGTGCATATCGAAAGCACAAGGGAACAGAAGGGTTTTTAAGCCTGAATTCAAAATTGCTAAGTTTGGGACAGCTATTAGGTGCCAGTTATGGGTAGCATAAATGCAGCTTCTCCCCTGTTTGGTTTGATTACAGAAAGTGCTCTGAGTTTAGACGGGTTTATCTCTTGGTTCTATTACTTCTTCCTGAAGTATATTAAGAGCAGTGAAATAGGTGGATGGGTTTGATATTTTCATTTCATTCATGGCAGGAATAATCTTTTATTACAAAAGCTCTATCTGAAGTTTGAAGAGGTTGTGTGCTTTATGTGTGTCTCTCATCTTCTTTTCAGAAGGAGAAAACTCCTACTGTAATTATGGTGAAATCTCATACAAAAATGGAAACTGAAAACATGATGTCTTCAATGTACTTACCAAGACAGAAACACAAAAATATCTCTGTACTAAAGCTGTATTTTGTCACACTCCTAATTATGTGAGCAGAAAGAGCTTTTAAATATTTTCCTTCAGACGGGACCACATAGTGAGCAGATGTCCTTTAACATTTGAAATGTTCAAAGACAGAAAATCTGGAAGAGATTTTAAAATGCGTCACTACACCTTGTTATTCATGCAAAATCAAAATGCAGCAAGAAATTAAAATAATTTTAAATAGTCTGTTTTTCATGACTTGCATCTGTCAGAATTAATGGCTGCTAATGTTCTTGAGATAAAAAATAAAGCTTCAGCTGTCACAGCTGTCACAGCTGGATTTGACAGGTATTGACATTTGTTTCGGTTCTTATTTCATATCCTCTGTCAATCTGTACATACATACTATTGCATTTTTCACCACTAAAGTAAATTAGAGAGTGGAAGCTCCCTATAGAGAGGCAAATATGCCCAAGTGCAGAGCATGAGTATAGGCGGAGAATTAGCAATGGCCTAATATTAGACAATACACTCCTGGTCTTACAAATCCAATTTTTGGGAAATTTTTTTGGGGAAAAAAAAGGGAATATTTAAGTATACTTAAGTAAGAGTTGTCTGGAACAGAGCAGGTTTAATGGCCCTGCTATGCCCCTGGAATGACTGGTGGAAAACACTGAAAGATAAGGCTGCAAGCCCTCTAACTTGTACCGTTCCTCAATCTCAACTACATCACTCAATGATCTCCACCTGATGCACTATGAAGGGTTCTCTTAAGCTTTTTATTTAATACAACCGAGTAATCTAGGGAACCAGCTTTCCAAACAACGATCTTTCTCAAATCAGGAAGCTGTTGTCTATAGTTGAAAACAATAGCCACCTTATAATATTATATCAGATTTTGCTTTACACTATAAAAAAAAAACATTGCTGTAAATTTTACAGTAATTTACTGGCAATTTATGTAACACATTATCTGTCCAGTCCATATGTATGAGATGTTCTACCTCTGATATTTCTACATCAGTTCATAATTCATCTCAACCAGATCCCCAATGACAGCCAATCAGATTTTTTTCCAATACTTTTATGCTGGCCTGTATTCATAAAATATTTTTAAATATACGTGTTTGTCACTATTTCTACAAATGTAGCAGTGATCTGTGAAAAGGTTTTGTGTGTGTATGTGTGCTCGCTTTGCTGCTCTCTTTCAGCCTTGTCCTAGTTTCTGCCTTCATTTTGCAGTAATGTTACCCTTTGACTATAAAAAAATTTCTTTATGGAGTTTCACATGTTGTCCACGTGTGCACATGGGGTTACACTGGGTGCTTCAGTTTCCTCCCACCTTTTAAAAAGAGGCTGTTAGTTGGATGTACAACTCTAAATGACTCACATCTACTGATACTGAAATGCATTTACAGTCAGAATGAAGACTTCCTTCAGAAATGTTAGGAAATGTGCGATTATTTTTAAAACTTTGCAACAGATAATGATAATATAGATAAAGATAAGACAGATAATGCTATGGGCCATGTTACCATGTTACCTCTATTGAGAGAATAGATCCACTGACTTCTTCAGAACCATTCCTGAGATTGCGTCCCTTTATTAAGGAGCCTCCAGTCAAATAAAACGGGACAAAAACAGCAAATGCCTGCGTGGTAGGAGTGAATTAAATGAGCTGTCTAATAGAATTGTACCATCAAAATGATGGATTTCCCATTTCCAGTGGTGAGACACCTCAGCAGAGATGGATATAATATTAATAACATGTCTGTTTGCATCGCTAGCTGTTGATATGGAAGCAAAGAAGTGAGGAAGCTTAAGGAAAAAGAGTTCATCTACACTCTGGGAATTTTGGAACCCCAACTACTCAAATCAAACAACCATTTATAACATGTATTGGTTTCACCTCCTCTAGCATCAGAAGCACTTTGCTCACACAGCTGATGAAGGACTTTTGTCCAAAAATGTAATTTGTCCACGACACAATGTTATCAGCTTAGCAGATATAAACAGTCATTCCCACATTAGCCACTGTTTTTTTTTCTCAGCTTGTCATGTAAGTAAGAAACCAGAAAGTGCAAATTTGTCTGTACTGAAAAAAAATTACTGACCATTACACAGTGCTGAATCTTTCAATACGTTACATAAATGTTTCCTAACAGAAAGCTTCACAACAGCATTTTCTGTACATTTTTCTCTGTTCAATCACAGCACGTCTTTTTAAACCATTTATTATTAGCCCCTGTATTATTGTACCTGTATTATTCTCCTTTAGATGATTTTTTTATTCTGTCCACCTGCTGTTTTGTTGGAAATGCTATCTGAGATTCATAGCCCTTTTTTGCTCCAAGTGGAACTTTCAGTTGGCTTGCAGTAGTTTCTAATATTATCCTTCACTCCAAACATCTTTTGAAGGCAACAGAGGTATTGTGAAGTTCACAGCAGGGCCAGTAGCTTGGATTGTCAGTGCTAGTTATCATTGCTTGGTCATTTTCTGTCAGCTCTGTACAGTTTGTTTCCACAATTTCAAGTGTAACTTTAGGACATTCTTCCCACATCTTGTAGTTTTGCTGTGAATAGATACTTTGGATTGAGTAAATTCAGCTTCTGGTGCCTCTGTGGTAAATCTCATTGGGACTGATCTTAGTAGCCAAGTTCTTTTATTGGGATTTGGATTTATGGAAATGTATTCTCTCTATAAACATCCCTTAAACTCTCATATCTGCTCCATAGTAATGTATTTATCACTCAAATACAAATAAACAAAGATGCTGTCTTACACAGCTAATGAATCTTTCCTTCATGCCTGAGTTTTTTAGATGCTGTGATTACTGTAATTACCTTTTCAGTAGTTCCAACTCTATGTCTCTCCATAATCTCCAGATTCTTCAACATACTTTTATTTTGCCTCTTACAAACTCGATCAGACCTTACATCTCACATCATCGTAACTTTAAATCTTCACTGGCTTCCTATAAAAGCAATATATTCACTACAAAAATCCTGTGGAATCTACTAGATTAAGTGCTTCTGAATAATGTCAGTTAAGCCATTGTTTAATGAAACCAATTCATTTGCAGTGAATAATGTGATCATTACAATTAGGACTACTCATGCAGCAATATATTTTTTCATTGCCTTCCATCAGGTTTTAAAGGTAGGTGCTTGTTTTTAAAGGAGGTGGTCTAGACAGTATTGAAAAACAATGTCTCTGGCACCTCAGAGACATGAACTACACACAGGTGATTTGCATAATCTGAATGTTGTGCCCAGAAAATCAGCTTAAGTATGTGCAGAACGCATTTCGGAATAGGTTTATCTTTTTTTTTTTTAATCAGTGATTTAGAGTCATGGTAGTGTTAGACCACTGATTGTTTTATTTGCAGGGATTTAGAAGCTCTTTCAGAGGGCTCGCCACATAGCCAGAGGAAAAGGCATCCTTAGCCTTATGAGCAGGGTGGTGCTTGGGGCTAGCAGTGCCAGTCTGTCCGATGCCTCAGATGCTATGATTATAATTACACTGATTAATTTGTATACGGAGTCATTTGCTGTTTTGCTGCTTTGTAATTGCACTGAAACTGCTTTCTTCTCTGGCCACAACTGCTTTGATGCTTCGGCTGTGGGGGCTTTGCTGCATTTGACTGTGATTATATTCACCACGCCAACTTCCTGCTGAGCTGCATCCACTGGTCACTGCATTCAGAGCGCTAACCCTGCTGTTTTGCTCATTCTTCTGTACCAGTCTGTTGGAAACTCAGGAGGGTTTCCTGTCTTTTTTGGTTGCTTCATTAAATTGTTATTAATGTACCAGGTGGTTGTCTGTTTTTATCTTCTTAATACAGAAGTGGGTTATTTCCTTCAGAGCATTCTGCAGTTATTGAGGTGCGTTCAATTTAGCCACTTCTCCTTGTTGTTGTTGTATTTCTTTGCTTGTACTAGCCTTAGTTTTTCTCCTATTCTTTTTTCTTTTAAACCTGGTTATCAATATCATGTGATAAGCTATCGCTGAGCCTTCCAATGGAAAAGGGGGTCAGTTATTAGTTTGTTGTGTTGTTTCTCCTGAGGTTGTCTATTATTAACTTCTGTTCCTGTCATCGTAGGTATTCAACCCAGTCAGTATTCGTGCTGATGTGGAGGGATCCGGTTTGCAGTACACAGTGTTGCAGTATGATTTTTTAATGCATGTTGCTGTGGTGAGTATATTTGTGTGTCTTTTGGTGGCCTTAGGGACTAAAATTGGATGGTGGTATACATTTCACAAAAGTATTGAGTAGTTTATTGCTATTTTGAGCTCCTGTGTGCTGGTGTCAGACCCCTCCACTGGGAGGTAAAATATTGCTGGAGATCAACTGGTTGATTTAACATGTTTCTGCAAAACTGTTTTATATGGAATGTCTTTATCTCTGCTTTCATTCCGCTGAACGGCTTGTGACTGGGGAGCCACATAGCTACCAATTGTTTTCTACCCTTTCTGGCGAATTGAATACATTTTCTGAGCATGAGTTTATCAGGTGGGATAGCTGCTACTGTGACCTTATCCTTCTTGCACTGGTGACAGGTGCAATCTTTAGGACCGCTGTGCTACCTCGCCAACATATTGTTCGTTATTAGTTTAAGATAGTAATAGCGAAGAAAACCATTGTATAAGCGGGTATGCCTAAACTTATGACGGGAAGTGTAAATAGAAATATTATCTCACTTCAATGAATGTACTACGCTTCACAGTCACAATAACCCTTCAAGGTGTTTCTCATTTCATTTAAATAAATGACCTCATGGTATATTGGTATATCATCATATTTTGTACCATATTTTGTCTCACTATGCCACAGAAATAGATATATATTTCTGGTTGTGACTTTGATGGATGTTGTGTCTGTTATTTGCTTCTCGGTCTAGCAAGGAAAGGACTGGTGCTGTGTTCACCAAGAGGTCAAAGCTGTATTTTTCTCCTTTTTATGTGTTCTTGAACATTATACAGAACAGGGCTGCCTTTACTCAAACTATCAAAGCAGGTAAGAGACTCTTCTTACATTATAGCAAGCACCTTTATATTGCAAGTGTTATGGGATACATTTTCCAAAATTGTCACAAGCACCTGTGCCTGCTCAAGAAACACTCAAACTAACACATTACAATTTTCATGAGCCTTAGCCTACCTCCACATGAACTGGCACTGCAGTACAACTATCCTCAGTGTCAATCACCAGACTTTTGATCAATGCTCTGAAGCAATGTTGTAAAGAAGTGTGGGCCAAAGTTTCTCCAAAATGATGTGGGACGAGATAAACCCCTACAGAAAACGTTTACTTCAAGATGTTGTTGATAAAGGTGGTTCTACGTGTTACTGAATTATAGGGTGTACTTATTTTTTCCCCACCTGGTTTCTGAATGTTGGTTTACTTTTTAGAAAATAAATGAGTTCATATTGAAATCTATTATGAGAGGTCATTTGTTTGTTTAAAGAAACAAAACATAGAATTGAAGGAGGGTGTAATTTCTTTTTCCCATGAGTGTATTGACTACAAAGTCCTGCTCATGACATTTACAGCTCTGAATTGATTAGCACCAACATACCTTGCTGATTTCCTGAAATATAGACCATCTCACTGTGTTTCGCATGCTGTGGCAGGTGTACAGTTAATACCGAGGATTATGTGTGGCTCAGATTGCCCCTAGTGTTCCAGAGAACATCATGAATGCTACTTCAATAACAGTTGTTAAATCCAGATTAAAAATACACTTGCTTGTCTATTTTGTGTTAAGTTTTTATGATTTACGGTTAATTTGCCTGTGACTTTCTTTGGTTCTTTAACATGCTTTAGCAAAAATTACTTGCTTTGACCTTCTAAGTCGAATTATTGGTAACTTTAACTGCCAAAAAAGATTGCTTTAAATGATTACACACATTCATTAAAATTTTTTCACTTAAACAATCGAAGAAACTATTTATGTTTGTTTTAATAAAAAATATTCTTTTATTACTTTTCTAAATGATATTTTTAATTGTAGTATTTTCTAAGGAATATAAGGAATATTTTAGTACAATATTTAAGTACATTAGAGGGACAGCTCATGTTGGACGTTTGGGGGACAAAGTTAGGGAGGCCAGATTAAGATGGTTTGGACA
>CM074959.1:17101557-17114803 GCA_037577455.1 Pangasius macronema | reverse complement strand
TGTTGAGGATGCAGAAGATAGGGATAGGTGGAGAGTGATGATTCGCTGTGGCGACCCCTGAAGGGAAAAGCCAAAAGCAGAAGAAGAAGAAGGAATATTTTAAATTAATGCAAACAAGTCACCATTCTTGAAAAGCTTTTATGTTTCATTTACTCTCTTGCCCCAGGACATTTTTTTTTGCCTTTCACCATGTCCTGTTTCCATAAGGTATAAATACAAGGTTTCACACATGTAAAATCTCTCTCTCATCTATTACCAGGTGGAAAAAAATCTCAACAGATGGTTGACATTAAGCACAATTAGGGCCATAACAAAAAAAAAGGTTAGTGTAAAACAATTGGAAATTTGTCAGGAACTGTACCCATACAGTACCTCACTGACAAAGAACTGAAGCATGGCCAGAGCATTACGTGGACCATGCAATATTGCCAGGTATTCTTAGTGCCCTGTGGCCCTGGACATCCACTCATCTCCTGGATATGTACAAGAATGTATGCACTCAAGTCAAATGTAGCTCCAGACAACTGTTTCAGTGTGACCAGACCAAAGGCAGGAGCAGGACAAACAAACAAAAAAAACGAGTCTCTGAATGACATAAGCCTATCTAATCTTTCGTGGGATAATTTGCAACCAAACACTCCTGGAACCCTGGGCTCAGCTTTTCAGTGTCCAGATTGGTGAAGAGCATGGTCTCACTGGCATTTTGCAGGCTCAGTCCAGATGCTCAGTAGTACATCTGCCCATGGCCCCAGAATGGATCATGCCTGATTTATCTTTATCATGTGCAAAGGCATCCAACTCACCAATCGAATCATAGACTCTTGTCTCACTTGGCAATTTTCTTGCAGGTGTTTGGAGATCCCATATTACAGACACAAGTCTTCCTTTATCTATGTAACCAGTTCTTCAGGGAGTAGTTGGGTGCTGTCCAGTTCCATGGCTTCTGTAGTTCTCGTGAGTTAATTCCTGATTCCTTAGCTGGAAGGACATGAGGTTCATCCTTCATTCCAGTCTGGCTGAGAGATCAACGTGCTGGTTTATGAACCGGGATTCACATATGCCTGCAAGCCTTGTTTAACTTCTTCTCCATTTGGACAGGGTGTACTCACCTTCTTGTTCACAAACAGCTGAAGCACATTCTCATTCCATGCTAGTTAGCAGGATGATGAAGGCAAACTTGGAAGATTCACTGATGAAACTGGAGGGGGTTTGCATGAGGAACAGTGAACACTGCTGCAGACGTCTTACCGTACGTAATCTAAGAGACAATTTGAAGAGACCGAACCTTTAAAACCTCAGAATCCTTTGTTGTCCATGAGCTTTCACTTTGCCGGTATTCACAGATAGGTGTGCTGGTTGGGTGAACAGCTGTTGAACTTTTGATGAACATGACATTTCTAGTATATCTAGTTTAATTATGAAAAATACTATCCATTATGATATTTGTGTAAAATTCTTCTACATGTATGTGGACAGTGAGAACCAAAAGTCTGAGACCACATTGATAATCTGGGAATTTTTTTTATTTAAAACTGGAAATAAACAGAAAGATTTTTTTAATTCTAAAAACAAAAAAAAAAAGAAATGTGTAAAATCTTGACTATTCAATAGTCAAGATGCTGCACAATTTCTAGGGCGCTATTTAAATTTAAGCAAATGTGTGATGTTGACCATGTTAACTCCTGACAAAAGGTCATATTTTCCATGAGTCTTATTCCTTCCATTGAAGGACGTGTTCAGACATGCCGACGGATTTGTTATAACATGGATCATCAGGTTTTTCATAAACTTGTGGAGTCTGTGTCAGGTCAAGTGCACACTGTCATTAAAGCAGGTTGGAAGGTTGCATTTTAAAGGTGGTAGCTTCACTTATCCATGTATGCTGCCAAGTAACATAAATTTTATCACAGAAAGAGAGAGCACTTTATATTTCAAACACACATAGCCAACTTTTAAGCCACAATCAGAATCGAATGGCACAAATGTACATTAGAGAGAGTGGCAAAACATGTCCTACAGGGAAAGGCCCCCAACAAAGAACAGTTGATAACAATAATCAAAGCATATACCGCCAATAGGAGGTTGAAGAATAGAAGCCAATCTTTGGCTTGGATGGGTGCGTGACCTCGCTTTTGGCTGTCAAAGATGGACTCTCAATTTTCTAGGACAAAGCACAGTTGTGAACTACTTTGCTTTCTATCTCTGATGATTGTGTAACATCACAAAGACTGACAGCATAAAGACTCATGAACACTCCCACTGTTCCGTGTTTACACGAATATATTGAAGTTATTGAATGTAAATGGCGTAGGGTACATAATTGTGTGAGAATATGTCTGCTTGAATTATTGATCAACTTTAATAATTATAGACATATTCTGATGCATAGATCAAGCTAATTATATTTAGGTATAATATTTAGTGCTAAAATAAACATTTTACATTAAGCTGATTTTACTTAAAATATTAGTTCACATGAACAAACGATGTATTTCAGCATTACTACACCATAAATAAGATTAACAAAGTTACTAGCACTTGTATTAATTGATTTTTTTTAATAATAAGTGGAAAAAAAGACAAATAATCAACACCTGCATAAACCAATATTATACCATCAATGAGTAATATTAAGCCCACCAATATGAACCAGCACCTTAATTGGCAAGTTGCACAAGATTTAAATTCTAGTATAAAAAGTGTGTGCATGACAACTTCCACCAGTCCCTCAGCTGGTCCTGAGGTAAAACAGGACATGGCTTTCTTTACAAGATCTGCCAAAGATCACCATGCATCATGTACAGTGCATCTTTAGACATCATCTCCAACATCGTGGAGTAAAAAGGGGAAAAAAGGATTCAAGATGTATGTGTAAAGTTTTGATAACTATAAATATTAGCCTGCTACATGTAAATCTAGCTATCTAATGTTACAACTTATGCTAGTACTGGAACATATGCATATTAGTAATATTAACATGCATGTATGCAATATTTTCCAGAGTATCTATAAGGATGAGCCAAGAGGGTAGGTGAACATCAGGGTTCGTTCAGCAACCCTGTACGTTTTCCTGATCTATAGATGTGACTGAGTAAGCAAACTAACTGTTTTAAAACAATGATGTCTGTTGAAACTGCTATTTACAATTGACAAGAGTAGCCACCTAATAATATTTTATCAGATTTATTTCCATTTTTGGGTTGGTTACATTCTTGAAAGAGAAAGGTTATCAGAAAAAGCTATCACAGTCTCTTATGAAGCTGATATGGACTCAGTGTAAATGTGAGTCAACATGTATGATTTTCTTTTAGCAATGATTGAGAACAGTCATTTAAGAATGACAAAAAAATATGCGCAATGATCATGGTAATTTTTTTTTTATTAATTCAATGATAGTTATATTTTGCAAACCTTCATGAGCTATATAGAGCTCAGTAGACGAAAGCTTATTTCTTTTGTTTGTAAAGATATATGGCAGAAATGTGGTTTAAGGCATCATTAAGGTCAGGCTCCTGGTGCAAACCACTGATAAAAAAATGGATCATTCACCTCCTACTTTTATACATGTTAATGAACTTGGTCTTTGTCCTGCGAGCAGGGTTGGCAGGTTCCACGTATAATGGCCATGTATTATAGGTACTTCAAATCATAAATGCATACCATTCTTGTTGCCTAGAACAGGACTGAGATAAAGAAGGAAAATGTATCTTTTCCTATTCCCAAACATTTGGGGCTAGTTTCAAATCTTTATGTTTTCTTTGCTGTAGTTGTAGTTGGGGTGAGAATTTTTCTGAAACCTTCTCACAAGCTTTGGTGATCTGCCCTTTAAAGCTCCACATTAAAGTAAAAACCTCACAATAATAATTTCCTTTGGTTCATCCTGCAGGATTCCAGTTCTGATGCACACACTTTAGCTTGTGGCTAATGTATAGCACTGGGCATTCCCCCCTTCTCCACTTGGGATAGCACAGGCCCCAGCCCCCTGTCCTGTCCTGACAGTAGAAGGTAAGAGTGGGCTGCCACAAAGTGCAGATTTCACCTGAACAAAGGCTCAGCTCTGTCTACTGGACTGGCACTTACCTTTTTAGTGAGGTCAGTCATGGGGCTGGTGATGTCTGAATAATTAGGCACAAACCTGCAATAATATCCAGCCAGCCCAAGAAACTGCCTCACCTCATTTCTTTGTCTTGGGTCTCAGGCAGGTCACAATCAAGGCAATCTTATCAGTTTGAGGACAGCCCTCAGATTTGAATGTGTTGCTGCCTTTCATTACTATAGATAATTGAATTAGAATAAATGTTATTTATATAATGCCTTTAACTATGGATATTTCCGCAAAGCAACTTTACAGAAATTAGATCCCTAGTGAGCAAGCCAGAAAAAGCTTTCTGAAACAACATGAGAAAGAAACCTTGAGAGGAACCAGACTCCAAAGGGAACCCATCCTCTTCTGGGCGACACCAGATAGTGTGATTATAAGTCAGTGCTCTTTCAGTACTGAGCCTGAGCATCAGGGTCTTTTAAGACTGCATTAGAGCTTTTTTTAATTTTAAATCTACAGTACAGTGAAGTCAAATTACTCACTGAAGAATAGGTGACTCTTTGGCATAAACTGGTTATGGTAAGTACAATCTTTGGGCTATCCAAGTGGACTACACCAATCTTTAGGGTATCCATGCAGGACTATCTGCAGCAATCTCACAGAAATCTTTAGGCTATCCATGTGAGCCATACTCAGCATGAGCTAGTGATTATCAAGTGAATGAAGCTCCCAGGAGAATTAGAGCATCAGGATGGGCCAGGCAGGTCATCATTCCATCAGCCAGCAGAGAGAGAGAACAGATTATTAGTTTTGCTCTTGTGCTATAGTGGTTTAAAATGGTGTAAATTGTGATCACAATATGTCATCCAGAAAGATAGTAGCATATGCAGCACGAGGGCAGGGGATTCAATCCATAAGTTTCGTTTTCTCACTGGACACTAGCATCAACCAGTATCCTTTAGTCAAATCCAGTGTCAAATAAAAGTAAGCCAGGCCTAGTAGCAAATAGCAGCATCGGATGAACATCAAATTTAGACACCTTTGCTGACAGAACCAGACAACCTTGGGCACAAGGACAATGGGCTGGACCATTTGTTGTGAGACACCTTGATTACCCCATTGAGAATGACCTGCAGCTCCTCCCGAACTGCCTGTTTTTTGTGTTTGGTCAAAAATTAGGGGTGGCTAAACACAACCACCCCCAGGGGAGTCTCTATGTAGTGCTCTATGACATTAGTGTGACCAGGCAGAGGTGAAAAACACATTGGAAAACTTTGTTTGCTGCTGGGAAACGTATGTTCTTTCGGACGGGAAGAGGTGGTCTGCACAGGGGACCAGGGTGGATTAAGCCACACTTAGGTTCACTTCCAAACCCAGCTCCTTCCTCTCAAGAAACTCCATCACCAAAGCAACAGGGACCGCCTCTCTCCACAGTATTAGGAGACTGAAGTGGTATGCAGTACATTGCCTCTATTTGTTCGCCTTACCTCATAGTTGATGTTCCCCACTTGCCATGTGACCTCAAAAAGGCCGTTGCCACTTTGCAAGTATTTTAGAGCTTGATAAGGTAAATGGAGCACTTGATCTCCCAGTGAAAACTCCAGCATCCACTTTCCTTTGCAGCACACTCACAGAGCTCCACAAAAGCTTCTGGCTCATCCTGGGGAGTCATTTGGTGAGGGGGATTTGCACCTATGAGCAGCTCACTGCAAGACACACAGTGTATAAATAGACCACTATTAACCACGCACAGATGTACATGCATTCATCCAATTATTCACTCTCCAAGGCTCCTCCTCCTATTGACAAAAGGAGTTTGACTACACCCCTGCTGCTATAGTCACAAAAACAAATAGACATGATGTCCATAGCATTAAAAAAACTGTCTAGACAGATAGCATTGATTTTACAATTGGATGTTACCTTTGCATTAGAAAACATTAACGTTGGTGTGTGAAGGCCACTGAATCTATACTGCAGCACAATAGTGCTTAGTTTTATTTATTTTCTGCCTTGTTGATGTTTCCATTGATTAATGAGTTGCCATTTCAAAAAAATGTAGCCAGCAATGGATTTTTTTTTAAACAGTTATTTCCTACAGTTATTAACTGTCTTGTGCAGTTATAGGACGTCTTAAGAACCCATGATTGGTACAGATTTTTTAAAAAATAATTCAGTTGCACATAAAATAACACTGTAATATTCTGTTCTAATCTTTCTGAAGTTGATTTAAAAAAAAAAGCACACGTTATACAGTAAGCCTACTGTCCATGAAGACTTTACCCAAACACCATTAAAAAAAAAACATATCTCTCATACCCTTGATTTAATATAATAAAATAATGTGTTGATTTAAAAGATTTACTTACTGGCCACTTTAGTAAGAACACCTGTATGTCTGCTTATTCATGCTGTTATTTAAAAACCCAATCATTTGGCAGCAATGAGATGCAAAACATTATGCCAATACAGGTCAAGAGCTTCAGTTAATGGTCCAGAAACTGATGATCTTTTGAGATTTACAAGCAAAGCAATCTATAGAGTTTACACACAATTGTACGTGGGAAAAATTCCAGTGAGATGCAGTTGTGCAAACAGAAATGCCTTGTTGATGAGAGAGTTGTGTGAACAGTTCAGGCAAGTGGTGCTGGTGTAATGGTGTGAGGGATGCTTTCCTTCCACACAATGGGCACCTTAGTACCAATTGAGCATTGTTTGAAAGCTAGAACCTGTGTGAGTATTGTTGCTGTGCATGTGAATTGCTGTATTGCCACAATTTATCTATCTTATAGTGGCTACTTTCAGCATGTCAGTGCCCCATGTCACAAAGCACAACTTGTCAGAGGCCTCGCAATAATCTCACTGGACTCCCCAGTCAACAGAACTGGACCTGGTAGGACACCTTTGGGATGTGGTCGAATGGGAAAGCGGTGGCATGAATGTGCAGATGACAAATCTACAACAATTATGTGATGCAGCTGTCACCATGGACCAGAGGCTGCTCTGAGAGCAAAGGGCCCTGCACACAATAGTATGGTGAGTAAATGTCATCTGCACAATGATACACCACTGTTTGAACCCATGTTTGCTCATTCTCTTTAATATAATTTATGCTTTTACTTTCTTTGGTTTCTTGCTACATCTTTATGATCTGACCACACTGGCTCTGCTCTGGATGGGCGTTAGCACAGGCTTTAACTTTGGTCACAAAATTATCAACTAGGGGAGGAAAAAAAACGATGATACACGATTATCAGGCTAGTGAAACCCAGATCATATGTCATATCTTCTTTAGTGACAATTTGTAGGTATGAAAGCGGAAGGGGATGTAGCTCAGTGGTAGAGCGCATGCTTTGCATGTATGAGGCCCCGGGTTCAATCCCCGGCATCTCCACGGTGCATCTTTTGCAGTCTATAAAATACTTAATGACAAAATATTTTAAGCAGGGGTATATATAAGTACTCTAGTGTATATTTACTAGAAAAATATCACAGAGTGACCAGTATTTTGGTGCTGGACTATTTTCAAGGCAGCAGTGCCACTCGTATAGTAGTGTTGCTGGATTGTTTTTAAACTCCTCAGTGCTACTGCCATTAAAACCAATACAATTCCCATTATAACCATTACGAAGTATTTTGAAGGTTTCTATTCTTTTCTATTCAGAGCTTCATGTCTGTATTAAAAATCCACTTTAACGTAAGGGGGTATAGCTCAGTGGTAGAGCATTTGACTGCAGATCAAGAGGTCCCCGGTTCAAATCCGGGTGCCCCCTGTTTTGCATGACGTGGTACGTTTATGTGATTAACAATCTGGGTCAGACAAAAAAGGAAACAGTTCCCTTCTTCTCAGGGAATCCTGTCCAAATCATAGCTTGATAGATATTACTTTGTCAAGCCCCTAACCATGCCACACCGCCCAAGAGGAGATCCTGTTGACATACCTCCTTGAAGGGTTTTATTAAACGAAGAGTAAAATAAACATTCCACTAAGGCCGTATAAAATTTTTTAGTCTATTATATTGTGAACGTGAATCTTTTGTACTGCCTTTCTGCACGACTCGGCTAGTATCAAAGCAGCTCTACTTATACACCGTGTACTAAACGATCCACGCGGTGATTGGCTGTGAACCAACATCGAGTTCGACTTCCTCCAATGAACTAACCATGCGCTGAGTTTTTACAACGCACGTGATGTTGGCGTGGAGGACGTGTGTGTGTGTACACACAAGTCTGTGACGAACAACACAAAGCCGCCGGGCTAAATCATGTTTTGCGGAGTAAAACTGCGAAAACGCCGGTAAACGGCAACATTTGGTGCTTATTTCTATAATTACACCAGATTATGGCGGCGTTTGTCGTGAGTATTTCTTCAAAAAAAAACTGACGTCTGAATATTTTTGAGCTAATGTTGGTTAATGTTTGTGGGCTAGCTAGTCTAGTTAGCTTATAAGCCGTTGGTCGAATTCCGAATGCCTGCCTGTTCCCTTTATAAGAGCACTACATAACGCAAGGTATCAGCGCCTTCTACACGATATGTAGTGCACTCAGTGTCCACCAGAGAGCCATTTAGGACAAGCCTGGAATGACTGGGTTGTGTTATTTGTAGATGCCACTGGAGTTTGTTTTAGTGCAGGGTTGATTTGGGTTAATTCAGAGTAGTAAATGCTAATGTGTAGATATGTTTTCTATTACTCGACTTCATTATGTTAGATAAGTGAGTTAGCTCCGTTAGCTAAATGTAACATTTGCTATCAGGCGCCTGCTCTTATAAATGCACCTCTACAGACAGTATCGAAATACTAAAATAAATACCTTACATTTGTATAATTGGTTTTCATTTTGAAAAGGAGTATTGACCATTCAGTTCTTGAGTTTTTCAACCCCCTTAGTTATATAATTGTGGTAATAACTTAGCTCAACTTTAGCTCATCCGGTGTGCAGGACGTAATGCGCAAATTCACCACAAGGGGGTGCTCTAGTCATACTCTAGTGCAGGCATGGTCCACTGAAATGTATGCCTTTCCAGTGACATCAAATTGCTTGCTTTTACAGTCTGTGAAAACTGCCCTTTCTTATCTGTCTGTAAATTTAAAAAAGCGTGCTGGTTCATATTAATAAAGTACAATCACTGCAGTACAGCTTTTTCTTTTCTTTGTTCTTTTTTTTTTTTTTTAATCTAGTTTCTTTTCTCCTGCAGGCCCATCCATCAGTGCGGGTCAGAGCTACAGAACACTCCTACGTGCCTGTGCTGTGCCAGGATGACAAGTGTGCTGGACGGGAGAAAGGAGTGCACATGCACTGTCCGCTGTGCACGATAGCCGAGGCGTACCAGGACCCCGTTATACTCCGTGCCCACTTCCGCATCAAACATGTTGACAAGAGCATCGACTTCGCTGGTCAGACATAAAATGACGGAGCAGTGGTTTGTGGATGGGAGAATTCTGGGTGGATGCTATGTGATAACTAATATTTCCATGTGTTTATAAGCTTATTTTGGGAAACATCAGCTTTCAGTTGTGGCACCCAGAAAAAAACAAAGCCCTAATGGATCAATGTTACATTTTTGGCAAATATCTGCTGGTGCAGATTTGGTATTGGGCATCAGTTGTGCCTTAGTTTAGCATCCACAGTTTATTAGTAGCTGGAAAATTAATTACTTGTTCATAAAATATATAATATCGTAAGGGTGTCATTAAGAATGTATACGATGTCAGATAAATCATAAAAACAAAGCACTCGAGTATAAAGGGGGATGAATAAATAAACACATCACGCAGTTCCACATGAGCAACCTGTCATGTAATGTGCTCTTATGTTAATGAACATGACCTTTCTATGTCCTTCAAGCTTCTTATCTGATCACTTGAAAGTAAAAACCACCCACTCCTACCACTTCTTTATTTTTTTTGAGTTTCCATCTGATCCCTATTTTGTTGCGCACATTTACATGAACACTGTGACTGCGAGTGGATTTTTCTTCTGCAGTAATGAATTTTTCGGCTCGTGCCCCGCAGGCTTGAAAGTGTTGCGTTGCTGTAACCACTGTGAGATCGTGGGCACCATTAAAGGAGAGAAGAGGTTTAAAGGAGCACACTGGCACTGCTACCGCTGTAGGAACGGCTTCAACAGGAGGGACGAGGCTGTCAAGCACTACAAGACACACTTCAGAAACCCACACACCACATTCCAAATCCAGGTTACACAGGTGAGCGTGGGTGTCCGGTCCGGTGAATAATTCAAAGCAACAGAACACACAAGAACCTAATACAGAATGAGTCTAGAGAAGTCGTCACATCAGTAAAGATTACATTTCTTAATAAGTGGCTTGATAACTGCCACTTCTTGAACTTTTCAAGTGAACTGGTTTGAAATTGAAAGCAGTGTCTTTTTTTTTTTTTTCTCAAGAATGTTTGTGAGCACTGAATTGTAAACGTTGTACCACAATACACACTACGCAGTTCTCTAACCCATTCATATTTTTACCAGAAACGGTGGTCCCTATCTGCCTAGTCAGTTCAGCCAGGTCAACAGGACCTAATTGTCGAGGCAATAGCAAGAATAAATCTGTAAGGAGGTCATTGACATTAATTGACTCTTCCCCTAGTAAGGTACGAAGTCAGTTTATATAAAACATCGTACTGGTTGAGAATTTCAGCATGCAGCAAAAAATACTAAGTTCAGGGGTGGACAAACTGTAAATAAATTAGCTGATTGATTGAGCAAGTAAAAGCTCCTCCAATGTGCTGCCTAGTCACATGTTCTGGCTTTCTTGAAAATTTAAAGAAAAAAACTAACATAATGTAATAACGTATAGCAAGCTAGTTTGGTAGTTAAGTGCATTAATATACACTAAGAGAAATTAATGAGTTTAATGAGAACTGAATAAGTTGAATGAGAAATGTAGCACATCGTGTTTGTGCTCTCGACAGGAAATTAAATCATAGGTCAATGTTTCAGCTACGAGATGTTTCAGCTACGAGATGTTATTCACGTCGTACCTTCTTCATATTCTGTTGACCATGAGGTGCACAAATTTGTGCCAAACTTTATTTCCCTCAGTTTTGTCGCTTTTTCCATGCGTGCATTTTCCTGGTTTAGGAAAGATCGCCTGCCATCTGTACACGCTAATTCATTCGACTAGTAAAAACCGTTCTACCGTAAACCAGATTGCTGCTCAGCCAAAGGATGTAGCGCAGTAGGCGCTGGGATTCAGAAGCACGTCCTACAGGTGTAGCATCGTGGTGTGTCTACACCGTGAAGCACATCTCTCTCTTGACGTTAGTAATGCAAATATGCAGGTTGTTACTGAGAAACCGCAAAAAAAAGTCCTCCATACTAAGACTTTCCCCTGGGGGAAACTTAAAGGAAACACTTTACCTCTGACAGTTACAAACACTGGACACCCGTGTCCTGTTTATTTATTGATTTATACATTTTTTTTTAAATTAGTGATATATCTATGCTAAGATGATGTGGAACATCAGCCATATAGTTATGTTAATTATCTGGTACTATAGAAAGTGTAATATTTGAGCGAAAGCATAAATATAGACCTGTAAACCATGCTATTTGTAAAATAATAATAATTAACACCTTCTGACCAATCAAATTCGAGAATTCAACCGCACTGGTGTTTATAGATTAACTGAATTAGTTTAGCGGATGCTTTACTTGCTTTACTTATCTAACTGATTATCATTGTACCCGTATATATGTATTTAAAAAAAAGGTGTCTAATGTATTATAACCTAGCACTGTTTTTCTGTGTTTCTTCAGGATGTGAATTGCAGGCAGTATTATAAAGGCAACCCGGAGGCTAATGCTAAAGCGTACAGTGGGCTAGCTGTGAGTTTGGGCACTGGAAGCGACAGCACTGCTGTCATCACACCACCAGTCCTCACCACTGGCTCAGTCACTGAGACTACCACCTTACTGACTGTTGAGCATAAGGTTAGTCTTGCTTTACTGGTGTATTACACAGGCTTCAGTGCAGTGTTTTGGAAACAGATGGCTGTATTTTTCTTTTTACTCAAGCTCGTCTAATTTTGGCCAATTCTTTTAGACATCGATAAGTCAGCTTAACGGTTTTTGGGGAAAATGAGCTGAACACAGATTGGGCATGAATTCATTTCAGACTTAGGCTTGTATAATGCTTTTAAGCCAGTTATTACTGTTGGTATGTGATGTTGCTGCTGCTTTCTGTGTTGTGAAGGAAGATGGTGAGAGTAATGGCATGCCGCTGGGTGCTGAAGAGGAGGTGGGCTCTTCCCAGCATGCATCAGCGCGGACCCAGACTCTGGTTTTAATGGACCCTGATGGAAACACCGGCAACTTGATCTACGATGAAGCGACGGGCATCATTACTGAACAGGTTCATCATGCATCATCCTCACTCGACAGGTTTTTCAGTGATAAAACACAAAACACAGTGCTAAGCTAAAGTAGATACAGTTCGTACCTTGGCCCTAGGTTTTGAGTGCAGCTGAATGTTGGTTGTGTTCAATTAGTTCAACATTTCAGGCATTAACTATGTTCATTATCAGTCACTTAATTTTCCAGTTCAACAGCCTGCTGCTGATATATTGACCACTTCTTTCCCTATGCCATGATGTTTTAGACTGAAGAGAGTTTGGACCTGCAGAAACATCTCCTGGAGCTCAACGAGCAGATAGACATATTACGCCAAGAGAAAGAGAGTGTAGAGAAGAGTCTACGGTCTGAAATTAAGCAGCTGAAAGAACAGGTGTGTTTGAGTGATGGGGTGGATTTTTTTCACACTTCATTTTTGTTCCAGTTGGTAGCATTTATTCTAAGGGCATCTTAAGTCAGTTTTTTTTTCCAATGTCTCCTGTCATGTCCTCATATCTTTTCAAGATTGCAAGTCTGGTTCAGTCTAACGTGAAGATGTTCGAGGAGCTGCAGGTGTACCGCTGTCCAGACCACAGTCAACAGAGACTGGCCAAACTGGTGAGCACTTCTCTGGTTGTGTGAATGCAGTAAACTAGTCAGGTAACCAGGAAAGGTGTATATTGACTGATTCTATACTGTTTTATTGAGCAATTTATTCTGAAGCGTAGATTTATACAATACTCCTGAAGAAGGTACAGGAGTTTAAGTACTTGAGGTCAACAGTCCAGAGTAATGGTGAGTGTGGGAAAGAGGTGGAGAAGCGAGTGCAGGCAGGTTGGAATGGGTGGAGAAAGG
>CM074959.1:17074753-17092449 GCA_037577455.1 Pangasius macronema | reverse complement strand
TTTTTTGAACTAATTAAAGTAATAAAAATCCATAAAAATATTTTTGATGTAAATATAATAATTCATGCAGTAGAGGGGTTAATAATTTGCTCTCAAAAGGGTTATGTTCTTAAACTGACCTTGTCAGTCAGTATGACCATATCGTTGAACATAAGAAGGCGATAAGGTATTTTTCTTCTTCCCATGATCTTCAGGAAATTTGGATGATGGCCCTTTGTGCATATGTGACTCATGGAATATTCCAAATATTTCATAGGGGTAACTGTGTTCAGGTAACAAGTTGAGCTAATAACCTGTAACGGAAGAACGCACATAAATGTTTCAAACGCAAGATTTAAAAGAATGGATGCCTAAAGGCAATTGTTGAGTCAGTCAGTAAAATGTTCATTCATTCATTCATTCATTCATTTATTTAGAATTCTCTGGCAAATTATCAGAAATTGAGCCTTAAATATGTATAAATCGTCCTCTTAGAGATAGGAAGGAAATGATGTTTCATGAATACCACAAAACCTTTAGGAAAGTGCAAGTAAATGAATTACATTTCACTCTAATGTACCTGCTGGAAAGTTGAATCAAAGTACATAAGTATAGTTTTGGTTAAAAAGAAAGAAAGAAAAAAAAAAAAAAAGAAAATCTCAATTTGGTCTTGTCCCAGAACTTTACTAGTGTAATGTTTACTGACACTTGATTTGCCCATAGCAATATATTAGAAGTGAGTTTTAGTTTTAATGGGTTTTTCATTATTTTCTTAACAGAGGGAAGTGTTGATTATTGTCTGTGGTAATTGCTTGTACTGGATGCTGTACATGCTGTGGGTAGAGATCACATTGAACTGTGCTTGAGTATTCCTTTAATTCCTGCGTCTGCTATGATCTTCGTTCAAATAGGCTCTAATATAATAATATGTGTGGTGACCTGCGAAAACCCTACACCAGGTCAAATTTTGTCAATCGTGCTACTGTGTATAGTTCTGAGAACAAGCCTACAGGTTTTCCTGAATTGAAATATGTTTCTTTTTGCATGTCAGCCAGAAGTAAAGTTTCTCCATTTCCCCATTTTAGGGGGAAAATTGCATTTAAGAAGGAAGAACATTTCATTCCAGTTTTACTGAATTTGGATCTTTTAGTGAAGTGAAGTGACTTTTGTGGCCAAGTATGGTGACTAGAATTTGTGCTCTGTATTTAACCCACCCAAGTGCACACACACACACACACACACACACACACCCATGAACACACACCCGGAGCAGTGGGCAGCCATTTTAGCTGCGGCGCCCAGGGAGCAGTTGGGGNCCCCCACCTACAATCCCTGCCGGACCTGAGACTCAAACCCACAACCTTCAGGTTCACCTTCAGGTTACAAGTCCGACTCTCAGACCATTAGGTCATGACTGCCCCCAAGGCAGACAGCCAAAGCAAGGTTAGAAAGTAGCCGAAATAAATACATTTCCATGCCTTTTTGTTAAAATCTTTTTTGTTTTCTCAAAGTATTTTGGCTGTTTTCCAGAATTTAGCAACAGCCACATCCGATAGGTTTTCCCAGGCCGCCACACGTATGTTATTCCAGCAACACTTTGAATGACTTTCTTGTCTTTAAAGAATCAACAGTAGACTCTTTTCTAAGCATTTCAGCTTAGTTGAGTCCAGTTCAAATTTGCAGGGCAGACTGCAAGACTAGCTTTTCAAACCATTTGTGCTATAGCCGACTAATATAAAGCATCTACAGCCAGCTCTCTGGTCGATATGAAATTCTCCTTGACCTTCATAAAGAGTGCAGGCTTCTCTCTGAGCTTAGCACAGTTTTTTTTTTTTTTTTTTTAAACAGCTCTGACTATATTTTCTGTCTGTGTTTGTATCTATGGGGGTGCAATGCTTGCAAATGTAAAGGTCAGAGAATCAGTTACTCTGCCATGTGACCAAGGAATTATTCTTCAATGGAAGAGCTGACTTTCTGATGGGTTGAGGAAACAGTTTTGTCATTAAACTTAAACTTGTAAGAACAGAGCCAACCGCATAGTTAATTTCGCTATTGTGTGACTTGATTGATCAAGTCAAATGGGTTTTTCTTGTCATTCCTCTATATAGCTTGTACATTGGTATGCCATTTTGCTTTCCTCCAGGATCCAATACAGTGGCACAGTACACAGATACATAACATGTTGGGGGGAGTGGGACTAGTGTCTGTAAACTACTGTCTATATGAGGAGAAGTATAGCAGTAATATTGGGTGAAAGGTAGCAGCAAAAAAAAAGAGTCCCAATAGCAGCATTATAGTGTGCAGGTATGTAGCTTGTGGTCTCGAATGGTGCAATTCCCATACCAAACAGTGAGACAGCTGATCAGGATGCTCTCTATTGTCCCGCTGTAGAAAGTGGTGAGGATGGGACAGGGGAGATTAGCTTTCTTCAAACTCTGCAGGCAGGTGGTGTTGATTGTCCAGCAGAGGTCCCCTGTGATATGCACACCAAGACGTTTTTGACTCTCTCCACAGTTGCTCTGTTGATGTGCAATGGCGAGTGATCCACACGGGTCCTCCTAAAGTCAGCAATCAACTCTTTGGTTTTATCGACATGGAGAGATAGATGGTTGTCTATACACCATTCTGCGAGTTGCTGAGGAGACCCGTAACCCTAGAATCATCAGCAAACTTGATGTGATTATAGCTGCACAGTCATGAGTCAGCAGCGTAAACAGCAGTGGACCGAGCACATAGCCCTGGGGAGCGCCGGTGTTCAGTGTGGTGGTGCTAGAGGTGGTGTTGCTCCCTCCACCTCCCTCCAGGAGCAGGGGGAGGTGGTCAATCCCAGCAGTCTCAGCTTGATGTATAGAGGAATCCACACTACAGTCAAATATGCTCATAAACTAAATTTAAAGAAACACTGCTATCGAAAAAAAAAAAAAAAGAAAACCAGTCCCACGACTTCATAGTTCAGTTACTCTAGATTCTCTGTTGTCTCTTATCCAGTCATTTTTGTAAATTATTTAGCTGAAGGCAGCTCATCAGACCAGAGACTAGCTACAGGTTAGTGGAGACTTTTCACAGACTTAAGGGGGGAAAATAGATTTTTCCTTCTATTTACCCTTTCTGGACTAATTAGCAAACTAATAACATGGCTTGTTTGCGAAAAAAAGACGATGATGAACAGAAGCACATGGACAGTAGAATGGACATAACGGTATATGTTTGTTCCCTTTGCATCAAATTCAGAACAGATATCTGTCACTCTACTTATAACTGTTAACATGACACACCAATGCAAAACAAAATATAACCACAATTGTCATATTTATAGCCATAAATCATTAATACAGGGAGTAGAAATGATTTATTTTGCATTTTGGTTTGTTCTGAACAGAAACGCTATTTTTATGTTCCTGCTCCAGCGTTCCATGTACTCCCCCCCCCACCCCCCTTAATTGAAAACTGGTGAGAATTATAAAATAAAGGAAAGGTTAATAACATTATTCACCTTGTATGCTAATAGGGAGCCTAGGGTATAAATAAAACCAGGCACAGCATTAAAACCAGAACCGTTTCATTTTTTTTTAACATTTTCAGAACAGAATCGTAGGAAAAATACTTACTACAAGAACTTGTCCTGCCCTTGTACCATCTTCGAAAACAATGCATAGCAGCTATCTAATGTCATATCTTCCTGTAGCCAAGTGTGTAGGAAGAGACGAATACTGTACAGGAATTTCGGCTTTGTTTTACATTTAGGCTACACTTTCTTGAAATCACACTGGAATGGAAAAATAACGTTATTAACCGATATAGTACTTTTTAAAATAAAACTCTCACTGGAACAATGTACAGTGATTTTGTTTGCCTTTTCGAACACATTCAGTGAAAAATTCTGTTCACGTTTTCAGTTTTTGTTTTCATTCCCTGTAACTTCTGTAACAAACCCGGGCTACATATCCACATCTTTATAAGCAATATGCCTGTTTTAGAGGTTGTAATTTGACAAATAGCTGCATTTTCGACTAAACTGTTGTATTGACTGACTGTTTGTACCAAACAGATTTCTTAGGCTTATTTTGATTACAGTTGCTAAATGCTAGCAGACAGTTTGCACACTTTCTGCACTTTGCATTGATGGTCTTTATGCCCTAACAGGTCTTTACAAAGACATAGTTTGAGCATTATCGTAGACAAAATGCTGATACTGTGTTTTTTTTCCTTCAGAAGGTGACACAGGTCCTCATGAAGTCTTGTTCCTGAAGCCAGAGATCTGTTCTTTTCACAGCTAGTTACAGCGATTTTATCCCCCTCCAGCTAATGCCAATGATAATATCACTACCAAGCACCAGGTGGCACTGTTGCCACTGGGTACATGGACAGTGGGGGAGTCCCAGAAGTGCAGAATAATTGGATTTTATTGTTTTTAGAGTTAGATAATGTATGTGTTTTAGCAAATGGGTCACGCTGAATGAGGCACTCAGGCGAAGTTCAAGTTGGAAGGGAACCACTCAGTAACACTTAACTAATAATTGAGGGGTTTTAATGTAGGTGTGTATGAGTGTGTTTATCTGGCTGGTGTAGTAGATCAGACAAGGTGGTCATGCTCAAAGGGTGTTTATGCCTCATAGACTGGGTTATTAGTGAACTGAGAGACATAAAATTAGGGTTTGAGAAGGAAAAATAAGACAACAGAGACGGTATGAAAGTCCAAGAATGAGCTGATCGGGAGTGTGGAGGAGGAGAAATAAGAAAAAGAAGATGAAGTGATCTCTTGTGTATATGTGTACTGAATAAGAAGGAAAAGACACATGCAATAGAGGGGTGGATGCTGGTATTGGAACTAAAGGAGATGGGGATGGAGGAAAAGAGGTAGAGAAAATGTGAGCAAAACGAAAGGGAGGGAGAATATTTGGAACGGAGATATTAGCCATATAAAGGAGATGGAACACCCCAGAGACATGAAATGTGAAATAGAAAAGGAGATGCAAAGGAATGGCTACAGTACATGAAGGGAGAGATAGATGGAATAATAGAGAGAAAGCAGGGGGAAAAAATGCATACAAAATAAAAACGGAAAGAGAGCAGGTGTGGAGATGTTAGAGGAGAGATGGGGGGAAGAAAGGGAAAGACTGTAGAAAATGAGAATGTTTTGGATGGTTATATTGGAAAGCAGAAAGACAGACAGAGAGAGAGAGAGAGAGAGAGAGAGAGAGAGAGAGGGGTGTGTGTTTTTTATGGTGGCCGTTTGTCGTGTTTATGTGGCTGGATTTCTTCTCTTTCTCCCTCCGTATCGATGGCGGCGCCGAGCTGCCAGGATTGATGGCACCATATTGCTGTGCTCCAGCGAACCTAATGACCCAAAACCCAGCACACACACACACACACACACATACACAAACCAGCCCTCATTGTATGTGTGTTTGTGTGTGTGTGCGTAGGTGTGCATGTAAGTATGTGTGTAGGTATGTGTGAAGGAAGTGTGTGCATGTGTGTGTGTGTGTGTGTGTGTGTGTGTGTGTGTGTGTGTGTGTGTGTGCGCGTGTGTGTGTGGGGGGGGAGGGGGGTGGTTAGTGGTGCAGGGGGTTAGATTTGCTAGATAGATTAAACATTGCTGCTCACACACATGCATTATCCATATGGTCAGCCTTATACCTCTTTATTTGGGTATTTTGCTTTCCTTTTAATAATTAAAACTCAAACTCATGGATTGTGCACGTGCTTGTGTGTGTCTTCTGTTTCAGAGTTTGTGTGGGTTTGATTTTACCAACATCTGTTGTCTGATATTTAATATAATATTTAATTTACATGATGGTTTTATTCACACATATAATGCTCACAGGCGTATTGTGACAGCATCCTCGGAACGATGATTTATATATATATATACAAACATACCTTTTTCCTGGAATTCTAACATACCTTTTCCCATTTACCCTCTCATGACCTCACGTGCACAGCCCAGCTCACTCGAATCTGCATCTGCATCCCAGAAAAAACGCCGATCTTCCCATATCAGCCATTAGGGGGCACCATTTTTCTTCCTCCTCTCTTGTAGTTGGCTGCTGAGTTTGTTAGTACCTTTTGCCACCACCCCTCCACCCCTTTGCCTTTGGCATGCTGGTGTGTGTTTGTGTATGTGAGAGTGTTGTTGACAAGGGGAGGGAAAAACACATACCCCACTGTGCGGAACATATTTGTTTGTTTGACGGTTTTGTTTCTATTTTGGAGGATTTTAGATGATATTCCGCCGAACAGCCTTGTGAGTTATTAGTCTCTGTTTGTTCAATAATTTGCGAGTTTGTTTACACTATGGGGTGTTTTATCAGAACATTATTATTATTATTATTATTATTTGATTTTGATTATTATTCACAGTCGAGTTGTTTGTGAGAGCAGTACTGGCGTCGAACTAAATCTCAAATAACATGATATGTTCTTATCATTCCAGCTCAACTGTTACTAATGGATCTTGAGTGCCTAGAGACTGTCTGTTCATATGGATCTAGATTAGCTAGAGCGTCTACTCTTATTGATATTAAATGGCAAAAGCATCTCTTCTTACGGATATAGAGCAGTAGCAGGTTCAGGAGAGCAGCTAGAAAATCTAGAGCTTCTAGATATTGAGTGGCTAGCCTCTCAGCTCTGGAAGGTATAGAACAGCCAAATAATTGGTTCTGGATCTAGAGCACCCATAGAATTTCTTATTAGTATACTGTAGAGAGCAGCTAGAGCATCTGTTCATATAGCTCTAGACAAGCTAGAGCATGTGTCCTGTATAGTAAGTGGATAGACTAATGGCTCTTATGGCTCTAGAGCAGCTAGTGTGTCTGATCTTATGAGTAGCAAGCCTGTCTGTTTGTATAGATCTAGAGCAGCTAACGCATCTTTCCATACAGATATGGAACAGCCAGAGCCTCTGTTCTTGTGGATCTAGAACAACTAGAGTGTCTGCTGAAGTACATCTAGAAAAGCTAGGGCTTTTGTTCTGAGTTATAAAGTGACTAGACTGTCAGAGCTCTTGAAAATCTGGTCTCTGGATCCAGAGCAGCTATAGTGTCTGCTCTTCTGAATACTACATGGATAGAGCATCTGTCCTGTACTAATGGATCTAGAGCAACAAGAGCATGTGTTTTTTATGAATCTAGAGAAAAGCATCAACTCTTAGTGGTCTAAAGCAGTCAGTGCACTTGTTATAAATTTTAAGTACTTAGATTATTTGTTCTTATAAATCTACAACAGCCAAAGCATCTATTCTTGTGGATCTTGAGCAGCCACAAAGTACGTTGATATGGATCTAGAGCAGCTAAAATGTCTTTCCATACAGATGAGAAACAGCCAGACCATCAGTTCTTGTGGACCCAAAGCACACCCCTTAACTAATAAGCTAGTTTGTTAAAGCACCTTTTGCTTGTAATACATGTTCTTTCAATAAGAGTCTACCAACTTAGCTCATCTTGTTTTGGCAATTTTATTCCACTCTTCCTTGAAAAAATGTTGATCTTCTCCTTCCTAATCCATTACATTGTTGACTTGGATTTGTGCTTTGGGTCGTTATAGTGCTGGAACGTGCATTTTTTCTTCTTCTTCGGCTGTATAGCAGGGACCTGCAGGTTTTATGCCAAAATAGATTGGTATTTGGAGCTATCCATGATTCAATCTACCCAGTCCCAGCTGAAGAGAAGCAGCCACCACCATGCTTCACTGTGAGTATAACATTCTTTGGGTGATAAGCTGTCTTGTTTTTGTGCCAAACATATTTTAGAATTATTCCCAAAAAGTTCTACCTTGGTTTATCAGACCATAATACATTTTGCCACATTTGGTTTGGGGTCATTTAGGTGGGCTTGGATGTTTGTTTTTTTTTTCCCTGAGAAACGGTTTCCAGCTAGTCAGCCTACCAATAGCCCAGACATGTGAAGAATACGAGAGATTTTTGTTCACATTCACATGCAAGGAGTCAAGGAGTGACCAGTGCTTGCCAGATATCCCTACAGCTCCTTTAATATTGCTGTAGGTCTCTTGGCAGGCTTCCTACAACTTTTTTTGTCTTGTCCTTTCATCAATTTTGGATGGAAGTCCTGTTCTTGGTAATGTCACTGTGGTGCTCCATTTTCTCCACTTCACAGTGTTGCAATGGTACATCGAATGTTTTGGAAAGTCTTTTGTACCCCTGTCATGATTGATATCTTTCCACAGTGAGATCCCTCTTTGTGGACCATGTCTTAAGCAGTCACATGAAACCAAGAAGAAAATCCTACAGGAACAGCTGATCTTTATTTGGGGTTAATCAGAATCACTTCACTGATGACTGGTGTATGATCATTCCTTTTGAACATGAGTTTGAATGTGATTGAGTTTGGTTAATTCTGAGTACAGCCACATGCCCAATTATAAAATGGTGTGCACACTTATACAACCAGGTTACTGTAAGGCTTTTTCCTTGTTTTTGCCTAAAATGTTTCTATGTGTTTTTCACTTGAATTTTGCTGGTTGCTATATAACAATAAAGATGGGTTGTGGTTTCATTTTTTACAATTTTACAGGGGTGTGAAGATTTTTTTTTATATCCAATGACTTTTCTTAAAGATCTGACACATATCTTGTGTCTCTAGAGTAGCTAGAGTGTCTGCTGTAATGGATCTAGCAGCTAGAGTATCTGTGCAAGCATATCTCTACAAGCTAAGGAATCTCTTCTGTATAGGACACCACTAGACTATTAGCTTTTGTAGAGCAACCAGAGCACCTGTTCTTATATATCAAGAGTGTTTGTGCAACTAGAGCGTCTGTTCTTATGGATATTAAAAGGATATAGTGTCTCTTCGATATGGATTTGGAGCAGCTTTAGTGGTTAATGAATCTAACTCAGCTGGAGAGTCTGTTCTTATGGATCTAGAACAGTTAGATTGTTTTTCATATAGAGCATTTGTTTTTAAAGAGGTAGAACAGCTAGGACATCTCTGTGTATGAATCTAGAGCAGTTAAAGCGTCCGTACATACAGAATTAGATAGCATCTGTTCTGAACAGAGTGTCCGTTCTCGTTTTTATAACAGCATCCAAAATGTGAAAATGTGTGTAAACAGAACACTCACAAGAGCATCTATTATTCATCTATTATTTTTTTTTTCAGTACAGCCCCGGCCTAGAGCGTCTAGTGAACTCTGAGACTACTGTTTCCTGTTTGAACTTTAGAAGCCGAGGAGTTTTCAAGGCCTTACATTGTGTCAATACCTCCCAATACCAATGCACTTTTCAGCCCGTGCGTCTATGATGCAAGAAAAACATTTGAGAATATGTAAGGAGGAGGAACGTGTTCTTGCTCAGGGCCACGACGCTTTAGTGGTGGAGAGCACTGAAAGGTCTCCACCAAGCCTTTAGAGTCAACAGGAGTAACAAGAAACCATTTCTGCTCCCAAGTAAAGGAGTATGTGAAATAGAGCCGAGCAATTGCTTCAATATTTCTTAAACACACACAGCCACAATGTTGTATTACTTGTATAGAAACACACAATGGGTCTTGTTTTCATGCTGGATGCAAGTGAGTTTATTCGCTAATCATTTGTAGGAGCATTTATGCATAAAATGTGGTATTTATGAAAATTCAGTTAGTTCAGAAACCATTTGTATCCTAAATGAGCTCCTGATTTTGTGTAAAGTTACATATAAGGAGACTCATAATTGTAATCCTCAATTGATCAGCTTCAAAATGCACATTTGGTGAAAAGTTAAAGCAACTTTTTATACGGATTACATCGTCAAGATTAAATGACATTTATTTCAGTTGCACACACACACACATATATATGTAGTGGAGATTTTGGAAAAAGTTCAGTTTGGCCTACACAAAACTTTACTGAAGGTGTTGATAAAATGATGCTGAATATTTGCATGTAGTTTGTGTATTAGCATGCTGAAATGCTAATCAGTGAGAGTTTTTTTAGATTACATCAGAATGCCATTCAGATATTGCTCTGTCTTTCTCTCTCTCCTTCTTAAGCAGCCTTCTTTACATGCCCCCAGGCCTCAAGGCCAAGAGAGTGCTATTTTTACTAATCTGATCTCACACCTCTTCTTCCTCAACAACCTGCCCCACCACTCACACACACACACACACACACACACACACACACACGCACACACACACTCCCTCCCTCCCTCGCGGTGTTAGCATGCATGGCCCTGATGAGGCTGGATTTCACGCACACACACACACACACACACCCCAGCCCCTCACAGGTATGCATGTACAAGGGTATTCAGGTGTCTCGGGCCAACAGTGAGGAACATCTGTTAGCAACTAATCACATTTTTCTTTCCTCACAAGGTGAGAGATAGATTTTGCCATTTAAAATCGTTTTTGCCCCTCCACCCTCAAGTACTGAGCACAATGGAGAGCATATGGCACTGCTCTCTCCCTCTCTTTCCTCTTTTCTCTCTTCTCCTTCCTTTCTCTCTCCATGTGCCCTCTTTTCCATTTCTTTTGACTTCCAGGATCGTTCTATTTCTTTCTTTCTCTCATCTATTACTTTGTCCCGTTTTCCTTTTCCTCTCTCTTTCTCTGTTATAATCTCCTTCCCTTCTGCCTTCCTTCTACAACCCCTTTTCTCTATTCAGCTGATGGCTTCTCTGTTTCTCTATCCTTCCCTCCCTATTTCTCTCCCTCTCTCTGTCTCACGTTCTGTCTCTCTCTCTCTCTCTCTCTCTCTCTACAGATGCAGCGTCCTTATCGGAGCGAGAGCGCTGATTGTCAGCTCGTCCCTAACTTTGATTGGCAGCTCAGGCTTTGCGCCTGAACGGCTGATTTTGTCAATGTTTGTCTGCGCGCCCTTATCACCAAACCTTATATTAACTGCCTCCACAGTGAGCTCAGACACTCGCTCTCCATCTAGCTCTCTTTCTCTCCCCTCCTCCCTCCACATCACGTTCTCCCCTTCCTCATTTATTCGTCCTGTCTTTCTCTCCTCGTCTGTCCTCTCTCGCTTCCTCACCGCGTTTGTTGTCTTAGAGAATGCTCGCAATAGAATATGAATGTTCAGGAAAAATGTCATCAAAAATCCTTTCTTCCGTTCAGAAATGGCACTTCTTCCTGTCTGCTGTGCGAAGGACTCGAAATCACTTCTTCCATCCTGAAATCCAACATGGCTCCCTCTCTGCAATGGCGGTGTTGATGACATGGCATAAGTTTTCACTTGTTAGGTTCAAATAATTACATTCGATTAACCTCTCTGTTTATCCTCTGTTCTCTCTCTCTCTCTTTCTCATCATATGAACTCCTAGAGACTAAATGAATTTAATTGCATGATCCACAGAGACCTCAGGTCTTCACTTTGTGAAGGTCTTGCATAAAATCAGTTTATTCATTCATTCATTCATTCATTTATGCAATTGAGGCAGACTTGGAACCCTGGCTGAGCATTTTATTTTTGCTATGAGTTATAGGATTTATTAGCATTTTCGGAAGGAGTCTCCAGTGTCAGTGCGTTGTAACAGACAGAGGTAAAGCTTTAAGTTTTCAGATACAGAAAAGTCTTTTCCTCTGTAACATGGCAAGCTGCCTTTTAAAGCTGCAAGCTACAAAGGTAAGAAAATGGGAGCTGCATTGTAGAGCATTTTACAACATTGGTTTCACATTAATATTTCATATTCTGCATCCATTCATGGCATTCTTGTTTGTCATTTGGGTTGGGTGAAATCATATAGGAAGTGACATCATTTTTTGTTAAATTATGAGCATTTTTTTCCTCAAGTGACAGTATGTATTGGGTAGTTTCTTTTGATATTTGATATATTTTTATTCCTTTAAAGCAAATTTATTTTAAATTAATTCATTTAAACCATCCATCAGGTTACAGTTCATAATTAAGATATGATTTTGGATTGATTTTAATTGTGAAAATATTATAATACTATACACCACTAAACACTAGTAAGTAAAAAAACTGGAAAATAAATAAAAATAACATGATCTAATAGACTTGCCCTTTGCACATTTCACTAAGTGCATGTGTTCAGATGCGTTTCGTCACCTCACTGCGAAGTGTGGCGTTGTCAGGGTTGGCACGTGTTAAGACAATTAGGCCTCTAATTAAGCAGCGGGATCAGTGCAAGGTCACATCTCACCAGGGTCTGAACATGCCAACGGTGACCTTTGACCTTGACCCCAGCACCTACGGACGCTGTGGCTTATTAAGCGCTATGAGTGGATTATTAAGGGTCACAGTCAGTCAAACGGTATTCAGCTTTGTTCTATATACAGATGGAGACAGTTTACTTTTATAGACATGGAAAGATTTAGATAGAAAGCTTGATGAAAAAGGTCATAAATAGTGACATGTAGCATTAGCAGTCCATTCTTTTAGTCACATCTCATTTGTAACTTTTATGTTTATGCAGGCTATTTTCTTTCTTTTCTTGGTGTAGTCAGTATGAAAGCTTTACTATTACTAGTAGTGGTGGTAGTAAAAGTAGTGGATGATGTGAATTCATAAAATTTTGATCAAGTCTAGATTTTAAACTTAACTTTATAGCTATCTAGCTAAAATTAGATGTCTACAGCTGAGAACAGAAAATGAAAAAGAGGTGTGGAGGAATAAATCCTTGCCTCCAGTTCTCCAGATTCAGAAACTAAAGTGCTAATTAGTCAATATTTGACTTGCCGCCTAGCCAATTATGCTAGCTACTGGAACACTGGAATACATTAGCAAAGAAAACAGGCTAACGTCGTAAAATATTGCCAATTAACCTTAAGCAAAACTTACCTCAAAAAAACTTTAAAGTTAGATGAAGTCTTCCACCATGCTAATAGATCAGAGATGGCATAAGTTTACACCGTGCCAAGAGAGGCAAAGGAGACACCTCAGGTTATATGAAGTTTTGTTTACTCCAGCATATTGAAATGTTTTACTGAGGTAGGGCCAGCGGTGCTCATCCTCAGGTTCGACACTGTAGTCTGGTGGCTTATCCATCTTCAAATGGACACAGATAGCAAAAGCGCTAACTACGCTATGAAGCAAGAGAAGGTCACCACAGATTGGTGACATCATAGTCTTTTTTCTCCATTGATGAACTTGACTGGATGCTATAAATAAAATGTGCAAAGTCATTGGATGACATGGACAACAGAAGAAGAGCCTAAATAATATGTAAAGAGTAAAAACAATCTTTTTCTTGGAAATATGCTTAAGTAAGAATACTAGTATTCTATTTCAATAATCTTCTAATAAAGTGTAAACATGCCAAAACAATATTTAGATATAATGACAAAATACAGCTACTCAAGTATTTTCCACTACTGGCAAGGATCAATTGTAGACTAAATGGTTGTTTTGGTAAAATATATTTCTGTATTAAGTAGGCAAGTATTTTCCCAGAACACCACACAGATATTTAATTTTCTATCATAGAGCACATGTTTTGTGGCTATGCAGATGTTTTTGTGACTGAGGGTGCGGGGGCAGGACAAGAGCTAATTCTGTATAATTGTAATTAGCATAAATCGTCTATGCGCTCCATAAAAAACACGGAAGTTTACAAACTCAGAGCGGAGTGGAGTTCAAAATGTTCATAGGATCTTCTAGAATTGAAATGTTTTTGTGAGAGCAGTAGGATTGTCTGATCAGTAGGTTCTTCTCGGTTGCTTAAGCAAAGCATCAGCAACACATCTACTTTAAAAAAAAGCTCAGAAAGGCAGAGGTTTGATGCGGTAGAAGCAATACTGTGGTTTTTTGCACAGCTCTACACAATGTTTTTTTTATTTAACCCTTTACTGCACATTGTTGCCATACGGCAACAATTTACAAACTACCCCCCTAATTTTTTTTTTCAATTTTGAAATATATTTTTATTTCTTGAACTAATTCAAGTAATAAAAATCCATAAAAAAAAATAAATAATTCATGCAGTAGAGGGTTAAACAGTAGCAGTAGTGATAGTAGTAGTAGTAGTAAGTCCCCTATGGAAAAATAAATAATAAATATAAAGAAATAGTGCCATTCTTCATGAGGTCTAATTGTATTTGTTTCAGATTAGGCTGTGAGAATTCGGTCTTCATTTCAATAATCTTATTTTTAATTAAAAGGAAGTCGTGTTTGAGTGCGTTAAAAACACAACTTCACTGGTTCTTATTTAAATGGGTTTGATCGGCTCTTGAGTTTTTATTTTCACCTGCTGTTTTTTTTTTTTCTTCTTCTCCTCGCTAATCAGCACGGCTCTAATTGCATTTAGTTAGGCCCCGGTAAATAAGCCATACCTTCTGGGAAGGTTTTAAAACCTAAAAGACAAATACAGCGTGACCTTTGGCACAAAACCAAGAAAAATAAATCAAGAATTAGCAAAAATTAAATAAATGAAAAAACCTTGTTTACAAAAATATCTCCTGAATGAGGATTTAGAATTTCCTTTTTTTTTTTTAAATAAAGTATTAATTGAGGGAAGAGATCAAATTTGCATTGGCTTTGACAGTGAAGTTCAAATATTCAGGTTCACTTTTGTGTGTGAGCTGAATGTTAGAAAGTGTGAAATAGGCATGTGTGAGTATATACTAAGGCCATGCTATAGCTTCTAGCTTCTTGCTGCTTGTGGCCGCTTCACTGAAGCATTTTGCGTGTGTGTGTGTGTGTGTGTGTGTGTGTGTGTGTGTGTGTGTGTGAAAAGAGACTGTCATGGTGCTGATATGCAGAACCACACTGTCTGACTTTGAGGGGGTAGTGTTTGTTCAAGAAAGACCGTCCCGAAGGAAATATGTAGAACAAATGAACACATGAGTGTGTGTGTATGTGTGTGTGTGTGCGCGTGTGTGCGAGAGAGAGAGAGAGAGAGAGAGAGAGCCCTGTCACTGGAGATATGCTAACAGTTAAAATGGCCGCTGCATTGTGTGGCTGCTACAGGATGAATAGACCTCTTGCCTGAACATGGACAGACAACGCAGTAAGCTCACACTACCTGACCTACACCAAGAACACACACACACACACACACACACACACACACACACAGAGCCCTCTTATGCCGATACACAGTGTCAATTTGTTATAGATGATTTTATAGATTTTTTTTTATTGTTTTTAAGAAATAATATGGTGCAATGACACTGGTACCCACTGATTGGGGAACAGGTTTAATCCATTCTAAAGCTAATCTTCCAAAAATCTCAACTTTAAATAACCACTGTCTCAATTTTAGCTTAATTATCATCATGGTTTCTGTGTTACAACCACACAGATAAGGATGCAACCTGTTTCGCTCTGAAGTGTTTTCCTTTTCCTATAGGTACACTGTGAAATATCAGTATTATGGCTTTTTAGGATATTCTCATTAGGTGGGTGTTACAACCTCATAGTCAAAAATAAATAGCACTGATAAATAATCACTCTGCATTAGGAATGTAACCAAATATGAATACGTTTAACAGATAATGTGTTCTAAACAGATACAAATACAGATACGAATAGGAGAATTATTTGGGTTTTTTTTGGTTTGCCAGAAATGTAGAAGCGTAGAGGTGTGCATCAGGACTAGGATCCCACTGGATGCAAAAAAAAAAAATTGCACAGGCTGGAGGTTTTATTTTCATGTGTGCACAAGCAAGTGATCATACTGTGTATGAAGCTCACAAGACAAAGACCTACCATGATAGTGCAGCATTGCACAGTGCATTTAGAAAATTCCTTCATTCATCCTTAGTACCTGCCTGGTCAGGGTCATGGTATTCTGAATTAAGCAGAACAGAACCAACTAAATTGAAGTTTGTTCTAAAATGCCTGTGGCTGGTAAAAAAAATAAAAATAAATAAATAAATAAATAAAAATAATAATAATAATAATAATAATAATAATAATAATAATAATAAATAAAAAAAAATAATAAAAAAAATAATAATAATATGCAAAGCAGGTTTAAAAAACACACACACACACACACACACACCTCTCTAGTTGAGATCAATTACGAACTTGAGTGATGTAGCTGAGTTTGAGGAGGAGTCACAATTCACAATCATGCTGACGATGATGGTGTTTCCCCACACTGTTAATTTTTTCAGTGCATTTTAGTGTTTCCTGGGCACAGTGATTTAAATAAATAAATAAATGTTAAAAATAAAAAAAATCCTATATAGGCCACACCCACTTTGGGTTTAAATCTGAATACAGAAACAGATACAGTGGCAGTAGTGACATTGCTTTACACCCCTATACTGCATGTTAGTCAGTTAAAAATATTGTTTCATTACCATTTAGGCCAATTTCTCCTTCTAAAGCACTGAAATTGTTATCTTCTATTATTGTCTTCTATATGCCACTATTAATTGTTACATTAATTTTATACATCCCCCTGTGCCTTTCTCTCTGCATCTCTCCTACTGTATATTCTCTCACTGTACCACCTCATCTTTTGCCCCCTCTTCCCTCCCTTCCTCCCTCTCTCCCTCCTTGGCTCATTGGTGATTGACACTTACAAATTACCCGGCAGTGAAGCCATTGTGTGTGACCCCTCTCTCTCCCTCTCATCTCCAGCGAGGCGGCCGTTTTGTCATCTAATTACTGCGAATCCTGCTCCTGCTCCCTGCTGCTGCATTTTTAATGGGCCTGCCAGCCCACTCTCTAAACTCGTCTCTGTCCTCGTCCGTGCCCTCTCTATAGGCACGGCTTCCCTTCGTTTTTATCAGTCTGTTTACCTGCCTGTGTTTTATCCATCTGCACCACACAACCGCCATGCACATGCTCCTGCTCGATGTGTCATGGAGAAACTGATCTCTTTGGCTAGGCACAGTCTGCTATCTTAATGACCACACACACACACACACACACACACACACACACACACGCACACACAGGCTGCTTCTGGCTCAAAATCAGAACATCCCACTCAGATGGACACAGACTAGCACATGCTTCTCAGAATTTTATTTATTCTTCTATTGTAATTTTGATAAACAATCAAAAAATTTGCTAAGAAGGTTTGCATAGTCTCACAAGGACCTAAGTTTTATTTGCAGAGCAAAATGAATCCGTGCTCGCATTTGGTACGGACGAAGGCTACATCATCTCTCCCCAACCTGATCTCACACACAATTTGTATGAACTCTAATAAGGTACAACTCCTGAGACAGATGTCATATGTTTGAAATAATAAAAAAAAAATAGCTATGAAATATTTGCACACCAGTCAGTGATTTTAGAAATCTTGCTCCTGCAGCTAGCTGTAGACATGAGCTAGGCTATGTTCAGCGCTTCTCGAAGTCGAGCACATTCAGCCCTTCAAAGCACATACATTACTCGTGCAATCCTACATTTTTCACATATAATATAATAGAATAAATTATAATGAAAATGATATGTGATTAATATGTGATCACGTGAACAATGAAACATTAGACCCCAAGTGAAAATTAACATGTAAAAATAAATGAATCGTGTATAAAAGTCCCATGTGCAAATAAAAACACATGCACTGTATGTGAAAAACGTTTGAAACGTAACACGTGAAGCGTGATTATGTGATTATTCACGTTTGAACATGACGTGTCTGTAAAGGAGATGTTTCAAGTGCCAAGTGATACAAATTCTTTTTTTTTGTGGGTTAAGAAGAGTTTCATAAATCATATAATTGTAAGTTTAAATATAAATTATTATATTACTGGACAAGAAGAAGATTGCTGTTAACCCTCTACTGCATGAATTATTATATTTACATAAAAAATATTTTTATGGATTTTTATTACTTTAATTAGTTC
>CM074959.1:17051460-17068158 GCA_037577455.1 Pangasius macronema | reverse complement strand
TTTATTTGTATACTCTGCAATTGCACATTAACGGTGAGAAAAGATCTGACATGATTTATCTTAGTGTCATTCTTTTACTTCACAAAAACCTGCCAATTTATCAGGGGTTCATCTGTTCATCTGTATGACAAAATAAGAAAACAGGATTAAAAAAGGAGAAAAAAATAGACGTATATGCAGCAGCATAACAATCAAAACCAACAAAAGGATGAAATTGTGAAATTCGAGTGAATGAGGAGTGTGTGCCTGTTACTCTGTTCCTCTGATTTTAGGGCAGTTATAGATTAAAGATGCATTAGGTAAGATTAGTCTTTTTTTTGTTCAAGATTAGGTGGGTTCAACCTTTGAATGATTCCCACCCATATTCATAATGTCTATGAAATGACTGACAGGAGGCACATCCAATCACAAACAAGCATTCTAGACCAGAAGTCTTTTTTGTCTGTTCTCTCAGGCTCATCATGTTCTCCTGTGTCCTCTTGTCATTCTGTATTTTGTTAAGACCTGTCTTTGTTTCTTGACATTACTTTTCCCCTATATTTTCTCCCCACTTTGGTCACCAGCCAGCTATTCCTTGTAATACAGCTACCACCCATGGAAGGTGAAGGCTAACACATACTTCCTCGGAGACACATGAAGCCAGCCAATCGCATCTTTTCAAACTGCTGCACACGATGTGCCACAGGGCAGCGTAACGCACTCGGAGGAAAGCGCTATCCACCTTCTTCTGCATCCATGAGCTCACAGGCACCCACAATTGGCTAGTGTCACTGTGATTGACAGTGGAGAGAGAGAGGAAGCCATCCGTTCCACCCAGAGATCACAGATTCCCATTGCATCATCGGGATTCAAACTCATGGTTCCTCAATGATAGGGCGAAGTCTTTTCTGTTGTGTTCTGTCATTTTGATGATATATTCTGCTAATTTACATTCACGACCAAGCCAGAATCAGGGCCTTTGGAAACCTGCACACTTCAAAAACAGCTTCCTGCATTATTGTCAAGCACTGTGTGTTTATTTAAACGGCCACCATTATATGGGTTTTAATGAAGAAAAAATGTTGATATATTACTGGTATAAAGAATAGCGCTTTTTGGTTTTAACTTCAAAGAGAGCAGTCAAGTGCAGTGTGTGTATTTCAGTGGCTGCATTCATGTATGCTGATTTCTGGTGTGTGTGTGTGTGTGCGCATGTGTGCGACCATTTATGATCTCATATTATTTAGCTGTGTATATGTTATGTGTGATTATGTAGCTGTATATATGTGTAAATAGCAGTCCTGAAGGTGTAAGTATGTATAAACAATTGTTTGGTGGTTTGTATATGATTATCAATGTTTTGTATTTTACTCTACTTTGGAGAGGTTAACAGTTTTGCTGTGTGTAAATGATGTACAGTGCATTTCAAATGTTCGTGTGTGTGTGTGTGTGTGTGTGTGTGTGTGTGAGAGAGAGAGAGAGAGAGAGAGAGAGAGAGAGAGAGAGAGGACCAAGAGTATCACCAAAGAGCGTGAAGACAATAATGCAAAGCGACACTTCAGAAATGAGAGCCCAGTTGCCTGGCGACCGTCGCCGGGGTGGCAGTTCCCGCGGGAACGGGGCTGAGATGGAACCTAAATGATGTTTGATTAGAACTTAAAGCAGTTAGGCGGGTACAGACAAGCCAGCGCACGCAGGTGTGTGTGTGTGTAAGACCTCCAGCTAGGAAGTATGAAGGGAAATATAAAACTTAGAGTTCCATTGTGAAAGTTTGTATGCTCTGAATCCACTGAGGTAAAAGAAAAAAAANGTTTTAACAGCTATCAAACACTATTACAATTTCATAAGTTTGTATAGAAACAACATTCCAGTATTCAATATGAATGTCAGTCCATTGAAAGGGTGCACTTATTTACAGACAGCAGTAGGGATGAAACTGCATAGCACATAGAGGACGGTGCACATTGTGTCAATATCAGGTTGCGGTGGAGCAGAAGCAATAATTATTAATACTGTAATAATGTTAGGAGCACATACACTCACAGGCCACTTTATTAGGACCACCTGTACACCTGCTCATTCATGCAGTTATCCAGTCAGTTAATCATGTAGCAGCAGTGCAGGTCAAGAGCTGCACTAAATGTTCACATCAAACATTGATGTCAGATGGGCTGGTTTGAGTATTTCAGAAACTGCTGATCTTCTAAGCCAACAGAGAGGCTCTGGTAAGCCAAATAACCACTCTTCATAACCATGGTAAGTAGTAAAGCATCTCAGAATGCACAACATATATTATTCAGTACTAGTATTGTGTCCCTAATAAAGTGGCCAGTGAGTGTATGTGTTACTGTGTCTAAACATGAAATACATACTCATATAAAGTTTCATAAGTGTCTCAAACAGCTTTAAAAATGTTCTCAGTGTGTATCAGTTTTCTAACTGATGAAGTAGAAAACATCTTGGTAGTGGGTTGAGAATTCTGGAGCCAGCTGTAAGGGTTTTTCTTTTGAGTGATATCTGTATAATTGATCTATTTGTATAGTGATATAGCAAATAGTGTAGCACTGAAGTTACACTGCTATCCATATGCATTTTAAATGTTGCATAAAAGTGGGGAAAACCATCTGAGTGTCTAAAAAAACATTACTAGAAGTGGTGTGTCTCCATAGGGTTTGCACCTGCATGTAACACTGTAGTCCTGGTCTCAGTCCACAGGTGGTGCTGCTGCTGCAGGAACCTGTACTGATGCTGTCTACGTGACCTTTGGCCTTTTCTGTGGTCTTTCTTGTGACCTTTGGCCTTTTCTTCCTCTTGTGGAGTACGCAGGAAGAGGTCTGTTTGACAATGTGTTATTTGTGTCAGTTGCCTATATTAGTACCCGTAAATGTCCCATATTCTCAGTATTTTCCAGTTTTTGTCATGTAATCTCATTCATGATCCTGTCTTATATAGTTTTAGACATATTAACACAGTTCTAGTCCTTTTTATGGTAGTTTTAGGACCACATTTGGCAGTTGTAAGTTTTAAGTCTGCCTTTCAATGATAGTCTTAAGTTTGACAGTTGTAGGCCTACAGTATATCTTCAGTTATAACCCCATTACATGGTTGTGGCATGGCTTTTGTGAGGTATTGGCTCATATTTTCAGGTATAGGGCTGTATCTGCTAGATGTGGACCTGTATTATGTACTTGTATACCCTTATTTTTAGGTCCATAAATGGCAGCTATAGACCCACAACTTCAGTTATTTAATGGTTGTAGTATATCTAGGAGGTGGTCACCCATATTCTGTATGTGGTAGCTGTTGGCCTGTATTGTGCATATTGCCACTTTTAGACTCATAGTTGGTAGTTATAGTCCAGTCCCCCATTCAAGCCCTACTAGGTGGTTGTAGTTTGGCATCTGTGAGGTGTTGACCCATATTCCCAGTTATAAGGCTGGATTCTGTAGTTCATAGATCATATTTGGCCATGTAGGCCTATTTCTTTCCATTGTATGTTCATACTGGCAGCCAGATACCCATATTTTCAGTTATTTTATGGTTGTAGTCTGGCATTTAGGAGGTGGTTGCCCATATTTCTAGTTATAGGGTTGTATGTGGTAGTTGTTAGCCTGTATTGGGCATATGGTCACTTTTAGACCCATATTTAGTAGTTATAGTTCATTCTGCCCTTCCCATATAACCCCCACTAGGTTGTTGCAGTTTGGCCTTTGTGAGGTGTGGGCCCATCGTCCCAGTTCTAGGCCTGTATTTGGTAGTTGTTGGCCTATATGTCCAATCTTCTCCTTTTTGATCAGTAATTTAATAGATTTCGCCACATTCTTAGGGAACATTTTTTTGGGAAGGTCAATCTAAAATTTAAGAAATTACAGCATAAATGGATATTCATTCCAAGAGAATCTTTGCATTTGAGATGATCCAGGAAAAGTGACTGCACTCTATGACTCATTGTGATATTTTATGATTTTTGAAGGGGGAAGATGAGCACTGGATGGGAGTGAAGCATTATGGGAAAGCTCTTTCATCCAGTGCACTACATCTGCAAGTCCAGCATTATTCAGATGCTCATTCAAAGGATCATAATGGTTGTGTTTGTCGACGCCATTTTCAAAGCATTCCCTTAAAAGCACTTTGTATAGCTCTAACATGCAAGTCTGAAATCGATGATGGAAGGCCCAATGGCATGAAAGGATGTGCAGGTCTCTTTGCACATGGGCTTCACTACCAATGAAAGAGTATAATCAAGGAAAGTGTGTAGCGATTAAGTCTAGGAAGTCTAAACGTGAAGGATAAAATAATGTAGACAATGAACTTGCCTATGTGTAACATGGTACTCATTCAACTCTCATCGAATAGGCTTGAAATCAGTTTGATAATACAGAAATAGGGGCTGAAGATTTTCTCAAGATAAGAGACAGTATGAGTGTGTGGAGTGAAGGTCAGTGGGTCTTAGGGTGAATACATTTGTGAGGCAGAATATTTTGTCTTGACTTCTTTACTGCAAATGATTAATTGTTGAAGAGTTAAATAAGTGTGACTGTGTCAGTCTTTTAGAAATGAACACACAGAGTGCTATACACCTACTTGCTGCTAAATTCATCACTCAAACACACACACACACAGCTACAGACCCACTCACTGTTACATCTACTTCTAAGCACTAAATTAAAAAGAGGTAAATTCACTTCTATATAGTGGTTAGCATGTTTACCTCACACTTTCGGGGTTGGGAGTTTGAATCCTGCCTCCACCCTGTGTGTGTGGAATTTGTTCTCCCTATGTTTCGGGGGTTTCGTCCAGGTACTCCGGTTTCCTCTCCCAGTCCAAAGACATGCTTTGTAGGCTGACTGGAATTTCCAAATTGTCTGTAGTGTGTTAATGTTCCCTGTGATGGGTTGGCACCCCGTCCAGGGTGTCCCCCACCTTGTGCCCCGAGTCCCCTGGGATAGGCTCCAGGCTCCCTGTGACCCTGTGTAGGAAAAGCGGTATGGAAAATGGATGGGTGGATGGATAGATGGATACAGTATACACTGAAGTCTCACTCCTCTACTCTGGGATGAGTTCGTTTCTGGAAATATCTAGCTAGATAGTTAATGCTAGCTAGGTAACCCATATAACACTGAATTAATAATAATGAAATAATACGTCATCACTGCTTCTTATTATTCTTATTATCTGAAAATTTTGAGTAACTATTAGGCTAAACCATGCCTGAATACTATCACTCCTGCTAACCTTCGTAACTTAACCAACTGGGTAATCAACAGCAATAATAATTTTAAAAAAAGGTAACAAACTACTCACCTTTATGTGATCTTAAATTGGTGACTTTTTTGTGGCCTTAAATTGAAGCTTTCACACTTATACATTGATATATAATGCCTGGGGTATTCAATAGTCTTGTTAATATCTATCCTCTGTAGCTGTTACATGATCCTGTTATTCTCCAGACAGGTCAGTGCAAACTGAGGTGCTGCTTTTGATGTTCTCCCCTAATTAGAAGTACGGAACTTGGTTCTAAACAGATAAATATTTAACAATTGATCAGGTTATGTGAAAAGGGAAAACGGGGAAACGGTGGTATACGTTGTTACGTTGTGCTACAACACCAGGTTGGGAAATCTGCGTTATTTTGAAAACAGCTCAGCTACTCGCTTTTAAAGATAGTCAAGGTAGTAGTGTCACTACTTGTAGGTAGCTATTCCCCATCAGCCTATGAATGAAGCCAGTATGCAGGAAAACACACATAGAGTATGTACATATTAAGCTAGCACACAAGAGTCAGAATACATACACAGAGACACATGAAGGCATATAAAGGGACACGCAAACACATTTACACATGAACACATGAAGCAAACACACACAGAAAAAAACACACAAACAAACACACACATTACACTTCTAAAGAACGCACACATGGAGCAAACATGCTGTGAAAAACACATATATTCAAATGCATGTATGAGTGAAGCCAGCACACATGCACACACACACACACACACACACACACACTGAGGTAGGCCATGGCTGCTGCAGCCGAATTGAATGTGATAGGGAAGTGAAAAATGATTAACCTCGGGTCAGCTCTCAGCCTCAATCTGAGCCGCGCTCAAAGCACCACCTCGTCATGTTCCGCCGCACACATTTACATATATTTATTAAATTCAGCTCGCGCCCAGGAATAAATAAAGCGCACCAGACACAGAGAGAGAGAGAGAGGGAGAGAGGGAGGGATGGGCAGAAGGGAGGGAAGCAGATTGTTTAAAGGAGGAGAGTTTCAGATAGATTTACCTTTTTATTCATATTCATTCAGTGGCTGGACTCTGAAAGCGGAACAGAAATGATTTCTGATTGTTGCTGGAGGCGGTGTGTGTGAGAGAGAGAGAGAGAGAGAGAGAGAGAGAGAGAGAGAGAGAGAGAAGGACAATGCAGGTAGTTCTCGGGCAGCATTAGATGAGCTGAATGCATATGAGGTAGAATGCAGGGGGGTTTGGTTTTTTTTGTTCGTTTGTTTTTGGTTTTTTTGCTTTTTTTTTTCAGCCCCTGATTTTTGCAGTCTGAAATGAACATGTACATTTTGAGCATATTACTCTTTGGGATATTAAGGCAGAAAATGTGTAACACTTTAATTAACCAGTTAGGTAATCAACTACAATAACTCAAAGGAGATAACAAGCTACATACCTTTATGTGTGTCTTTAAATTGGTGCTCAACCTTTTGGATCTTGGCAGTATTTCTGGCTTGCATATGCTATAATGATGGCCTTGGATGCTCAAGCGTCTTATTTTTATCACTAACAGAATACATCCTCTGTAGGTGTATCACAATGCCATTATACCCAGAGAGCTCCCTGCTGGTGTGTGCACTAATGCGCATTCTATTGGACTTGTTTCAAAATGGAAACTAGTCGTTTGCACATTGCAATTTGTTTCAAAAATAACATAATCGGTTATGTGAAAAAGTAGCATTTTAGCATGACAAATTGTTAGTAGTGTCATTACTTGTAGCAAACTACCCCCCAACACTGACAGTAAGGCACTATAATTAGTGTTACAGTACTTTACTGGACTAAGTGCATCAAACTACCAAATGAACTTTACAATACATTGTAGTACATAAGGTTCCCAGGGACATATGCGTACTTGACAGTACTATTTATCCTGTCCAGCAATCCTACTACATTAATGCAGGATCCTGTCTGGCATCAAAGCAGCACATGTCACAAAAACTGCCCTTGTGGTTATCACTAATAAACTTCATGCTGCTAGATTATCCAAACTACCATCGGTCTTCTTCCTTATTGTCTTCTCAGCGGCCTTCAACATGGTCAATCACAAGATTCTCCTGTCCATCCTCACATGCCTTGGAATTAGTGGTACAACCTGGTCGGGGTTTGTTTCTTACCTGGAGAGATGGCCATATCAGGTGACTTGGAGGGGATCCACATGGTGTCCCACAGGGCTCAGTGCTTGGTATTCTTCTATTCTCCATCAATACCACTCTTTCAGTGAGGTAATACCATTAGGTTTTTTTTTATATACAATTGCTATGCTGATGACACTCAACACTTGTCCTGTCTTCCCTCAGACACTCATGTTTCTGCACAGATGACTGGTGCCTACTTATGTCTACTCAGCAGGTCTGGTGGGATCACATGAAACTAAGCAAGGTCTTGTGGCCTTCCTGGAAAGCTCTTAGCACACACAACCTTGATGTAGTTCTGGACAACCAACTAATCTTCTCTGCTCATATTGCTTACCAGACTCATGCAGAATCAGGAAGATTCTGCACACCTACACAGAAGCAACTCTGTGATCTCAAGATTGGACTACTGCAACTTGCACATGGAAGGTCTTAGTCTGCATGCCATCCAACTCCTCCAACTGAATGAATTGTTTTCAATCTCCTCAGGTGCTCCCACGCCACCCCATCAGATGCTTGCCTACAAAGCCCCCACCTCTAACACAGCTTGACTCAACCAATCTTACCTCAAGGTACAAGGAAGACATGCATCAAGACTCGGTATTGGCACCAAGGTAGTGGAATGACAGCTGAGCAGCTGAGTCACTGGCTGTTTTCAAATGAAGACTGAAGACCTACCACTTCACTAAGCACTTAAATGATTTGTACTGTTTTGATTCTTTACCAACTCATTGTGCTAACTCCTCTCTAGCAGGGTTTTAACTTAATAGTATTCTTAGATCCTGTCCTACTTTTAATGTGGATGTTTGATAGAGACTACAAAGCACTTCTGTCTCTAAGGATAAGGGCATCTCCCAAATGCTGTACATGTTAAATGCGAATAATATGACTTTGTTGGAAGGTCTCTGCATGCATGCACACATGCACAAGGAGATATCCTGGTCTTTCGCACCACCATAGAAACAAAGGCAGGTTTTTACCTAATTTAATACCTAAAATTATGATTATGATAGTGTTTTCATTTATAGTCATACCACTTTCATAACTCAGCTGACTTTGTAGCTTCATGTCTTTTGAAGGAAAGAGTATTGTAATGATCCAATTTTCCAAGCTCTGATCTTACAGCTCACACACTTGGCAAACTGGATCAGGAGGAGCTCAGGCTTTTTGGCCAACTATATTTCTTACATTGTTTCTTTTCATTAGAGGGCTGTGGATCCTTTCCAGAGTTTTTTTTTTTTATCAAAACATTTAGCAATCAAACAAAACTGGCTGTCAATGAGGTGGACAAATCTCCCTGCTGTTAAATGAGATCCAACTATTTTGAAATCAAGCCAAATTATTTTACCGAAAAAGCTGAAGAAATGGCTAACTTAGCACCACATAACTAGTGTCAGAAGTACTAATGGGCTATGCTTAGAGGAATTACGGACTGTTTTGATGCCTATGGTCCCACAGTTTTAGTGTTATTGTTTCATGCCATTGCTTGTAAGTGTGGCTATAGTTTGAACATTCCATGCTTTTTGCCTTAGACTGCTATGATGCTTTTAAAGAAGTCACATGAGGAAATCAAACAAACATGCTCAATGCTCTAGTCAATACACACTCACCATCCACTTTAATAGGATCACCTGTACATCTACTCATTTATGCAGTTATCCAATCAGCCAATCAGATGGCAGCAGCACAATGCATAAAATCATGCAGATACAGGTCAGACAGACCAGGAGATCATCAGTATCTGAAAAACTCAAACCAGCCCATCTGGCACCAACAACCATGCGACGGTTAAAGTCACACAGATCACAGTTTTCCCCATTCTGATGTTTGATGTGAACATTAACCGAAACTCTTGTCCTGTATCTGCATGATTTTATGCATTGTGCTGCTGCCACATGATTGGCTGATTGCGTAACTGCATAAATGTGCATGTGTACAGGTGTTCCTATTAAAGTAGATGGTATACACTCATTGTCTACTTCATTATGAAACCTCGATAGATGCTCATTTATACAAAATGGTGAACTTTGACACAGAATGGTGTGAAAACCAAAAAACATCCAGTGAGTGGCTGTTGTGGGGGTAGAAATGCACAGGTTTAGATAGACATTGCAGAACAGGTTTAGATTGGTATTAAGGCTATGGTAACTCCAATAACCACTCTTTACAGCCGTGGTGATCAGAAAAGCATCTCAGAATGCGCAACATCATTTAAGACAGATGGGCCGCAATAACAGAATACCACATCGGGTCACACTTCTATCACCCAAGAACAGGAATCTAACGCTACAGTGAGTACAGGTGGAGAGGTGAAGAAAGGAAAGATGTCACCTGGTCTTTTTCTGGTCTTCAGCTTGTGCTTGTGCACATATTTTTAGTTTTTTTTTTAGTAGTAGCTCATTAAATGGTTTCAGAGACAGTTAACAGCCAGTCCCTTTTTAGGAATTCGCTCTGCTGGGATAGAAGAAACTTATATATAGCTTATCATTTCCATATAAAGCGCTGCTTAGAAGTCACCATTTCAGTTAACTTGAAGTGCTTTTGTCCTGACATTCTCTGCTGTTCTACATCCCACATTCAGTCTAATGCTAATAGACTTAATGCTAATACTAATTCACTGCAAAGCTAATAGAGAGTGGGAGAGAAAGGAGAGAAAGAGAAGGAAGTCTGAAGAGAAATGGAAGGAAAGGAAAACAGAAGATGCAGTGGAAAGAAAGGGAGAGAGAAGGAAAGATTTAGGGAGAGACAACAAAAGAGGAGAGAGGAAAAAAGAAAAGGAAGGATGAAGAGATAGAAGGAGGGAGGTGGCGAGACAGATAGAGAGAGCAGTGTATCCACTCCAACCCTCTACTGGGCATGGTGCCAAGCTTCAGTCTCTCTGGAATCCGTTGCTGTTAGCGATAGGTGGCAGGGCAGGTGCCAGCGTGGCAGAGACGGCATTAGGGCTCTTACTGACTGCCAGGCTGTGCGTGTGTATGTGTGTGTTTGTGTGTGTTTTACACACAGTGCTGGCAGGTGGAGAGGTGTTAGGTGCCAGGGCTGCATGTGGTGCAGCTGTACCCAATGAAGGGGCATCCCCACTCTACCAACTTTTCTCACAAACACACACATACACGCAATAGCCCTATTCAGGCGGTATTAATTTCTCAGAGTGAGGTCTGTAATAAAATATCTGCATGTCTCCTCTGTGATAAAATTCTCACAGATGGCTTTGAATTAACATGAGTGGAGTGGGTGTCCAGCAGGTTTCTCTTCCTACCAACCCAGATGTTTTGTATGATGTGATTACTGGATCTGGATTACCGACGTTTATTTTAACCAAAACCACAATCATTACATGGTGTCCTAAAATAAATAAATAAATAAATAAAAGAAGCTGTGTCAGTATAATGAATGTTGGAAAGCAGATGCACAATTAGCCTCTTTTGCTAGCTTGCAGTAAGTCAACATGGCCGCCAGATTTCCAGAATCTGCCTTCTTGCAGACATCATATATTTCTCCATATTGCATACAATGTTAATGCAAATGTACATGCAGATATTAACTAATTGCTGGAAACTGACAGGAAAGTGTAGACAAGTTGTCTAAATGTACAGTTAGTCAGAAATGTGTGTCATAGTGTATAAACCATCCCAGCCAGTCCAACCCACAATGTTCTTGGAGTGAGGCTGTACACGTTTGAGCCGAGAGCAAGATTCTGAAGGGGGAATGAGGGGGTCATACACACACACAAATAAATGCCAAGCATCTTTTCAATACACAAGGATTGCTTTGGAAGGAGAATAATACGCAGGATGCTGCGTGATCACAACTACACAAATGATCTACATTCCTTGTTAAGTTGCTGTTACTGTACTGCAATACCTACAGTTTGTACACATTCCAGAAAGCATTTGAATCATTTGGAATCTTAAACTGCAAAATTAAATTAAGAATTTCTATTAAGCACATTTTTAATGTTTCCACATTAGTAATAATAATTAATGTTTTTGATATAGCCTATATTGGATTTTTTGTGCTTCCACAATGCAAAGAGACTCATACAAAAAGTAAACTATAACAAATCATAAATTTATAGTCCCTTAAAATCAGGCAGTAATGTTGTTTTTCCATAAGTTCATTAGCTTATCAATGTAGAGGTAGGTGGGGCTGTAGCTTTTTCGAACAGTTCTTGTGAAGGGTTTTCCCAGGCCGCCGCACATACAGTATACCGCACATTATAGAATATCCTTTATTGTATTACTTTATTTCAGTTTTTATAAATGTTACATATAAGTTTAAGTTAACTATAATACATGCATATTTTTGACACCTTCAAGACGTATGAAGCCACAGTATATTCTCAAACTACTGCTGAAGGTTTGGAGGAAAGTGCTATCTGTCCTCTTCCTCATACATGAGCTTACAGTCACCTATGATTGGTTAGAGCCATGGTGATTGACAGGGGAGAGAGTAAATCCCTCCCACCTAGAGAGCAGGAGCAATTTTACTGTGACATTGTCAGAATTCAAACTCACAATCTCCTCATGATAGAGAAAAGGATTTTCTGTTCCTCTCTTACTGCATGGGTTCTCGCTCCTCCTTTTCCTCATCTTTTTTTTTCATTTCATCACCACCTCCATTTCCTCCTGTCTTACTTTTCCCCTTCCTTTCCTCCTATTGTTCTTCTCCCCTCCTCCACTTTCTTGTTTCTCCTCTTTCTCTGAATGTAGTATTCCTAGTATTACTAGTAATTATTAGTATTACTACTAACCCCACTCTCTCACCATTTTCTCCATCCAGTCTCTGGTAGTGTGCCATATGTCTCAGCCGTGCCAGCTCCGACCCCCCGCGGTCCCTCCCTCCATACTGCCCTCCATCCTTTCCTCCCCCGGAGGCGCCGGCTTTGTAGGCTAATTAGCAGTGAAATTGGTGAATTGCAGGCTTCGGCACATCGGCATCAACACTTCAGCTGCCACAAGCGCCACTTTAGCCACTGAAAGGGGTGAGACAAGAGAGAGAGAGAGAGAGAGAGAGAGAGAGAGAATTTTGCATGAGCTGTGTAATAGGCTATGTGCTACAGGTTTGGGCTCTTCTTTCTGTCTTTCTGTCATATATATAAGCAAGTCATGCTCATAATAGATTCTCTGAATAAACCTGACCTAATGTATAGCCAATGCTTGTTTGTGCAGCATATGAGATAGGGAAGAAGGGAAAAATCCACCAATTCTTTTCCCATCTTATCATGAACACTTGTACATGGATGTGTAGCAGCCACTGTATCCTTAATGACAGAAGGATGGAAAAAAGACATCCGCTCCATCATCCTCCTCTCCCAATCTCATCTGATCTGATATTAACAGGCTGCATTAAAATCGTGCCGTGCGTCGGCAGACTCATTTAAAATTAATAACTGGTAATTATGGAGGAAGTCGCTTCATAGATACGGAGGGAAGAAGAGAGAGGATGACGAGAGTGGTAGTCGGTGTAATGGGAAGAGAGAATGACTATTATGGTTTGGAAAATAGAAAAGGTTGAATACTATTGAATTTATTCATTCGGTATTTATTTATAATTAGATTCTGGGGGGAAAAAATATTTGTTTCTAAATATTAGGTCACACTTTAAGAGAAGTGAATGTTTGGAAATTGAATTATTGGCAATTTTCTTCTGGTGCTGTGACATGAATGAGTTTAAAGATTGAAAAACATCCACCATAGCCTGAAATCTCACAGCCAAAGTCATCGTTAAATCTGTTGAAATGTAGATGTTTTTATATGAACCAGTGAGAGCGTGGTGAAATTCTGTTCGTGTGTGTGTGTGTGTGTGTGTGTGTGTGTGAGTGGGTATTAAATAGCGTTCCAGTAGTGTTGCAGTTCCACAGTCCCTCTGAGACATGCTGTCCACAAACGCTTTGTCATTACCACAGAGGTTAATGAACTCTGGCGGCAGAATAACTCTGCAGGATCAATACTCACACACACGCCGCACAGACCAGCATTAATTTTAAGGCGCTTCAATGAACCAGGCCTTCTCTTTTTTTTTCAAACGCCACACACATTTTCTTCTACCAAATCAAACATCCACACACACGACAGGGCGGAGTTTGCCTGTGTGATTATTCCCTGCTCAGCTCGGTTCATTTCCACAAGGTACATTTCCATTCATGTGTGTTTCAGAAGCGTTAAGTGAATCTGGGAATGGGAATGCTTTTGTGTTGAAGAGACAACAACGCAACAAGATAATATAATTCTTCTGTAACACTCACTATGACGCCAGCTCTTTAGCTAGACTTCACGTCACATACTTCATTTTCACACCTTGGTCAAGTTTTTACTTCTGGTATTTCTAGTTGGGGTTTCTGATGCAAAATTCTAAATGAGTGCAACAAAAAAAAATCAGATGGAAGGAGCATATCTAGGTTTATTGCCTAAACGTTGGGGAGAAAAAGTCCAGTTAAAAATACTAGAAAGTAAAAATATATAGGTTAAAAAAACAGAACTATTGCATATGTCTCATAACAGAACTGTGATAAATGGCTGATGAAAAAAATATAAAATATTAGCCAAAAATTTTAAAAAGGGAAATAGTAAATAAAAAAAATCCCTTTTGGAAAAATCAGATACATTTTATATGTGACCGTTAGTTTTTCCACATGGGATGATGCAACCACGTGAAAAACGTGTGAAAGGGCACATCAGCATGTTATGCTCTGAAATTGCACGTGATCCCAAGTAAACATGTTATTATCATCATCATCATCATTATTATTATTATTATTATTATTGCAAGGAAATTATGTTTGTTCACTCAAATCCCGCCTACATCTGGAGCCATTTTGCTTTGCTTATTAGCTCCTTCGCTAAGCAAATGTCTGCATTCTACATGGCTTTTCTTAAACTGGTTAAGAGGATTGGAGACAGTGAAAGTGTACAGTCCCTCTCTCTCTCTCTTTCTCTCTCTCTTTCTCTCTCTCCATCTTTCTATCTCTCCACTATATATTCATTCTTTCCACCCCCTTCTCTCTCACTAGTAGAGGCATGGAACTGAAGAGCTGGAAGGGAGGAAGTGACACATGTCTGGACCTGCCTTTGTCAATAAATGTGTAGCCCATACTTACCTAAGGAGAGTCCAAAATGCACAGAGAGAGAGAGAGAGAGAGAGAGAGAGAGAGAGAGAGAGTATCCAACATACCACAAATCTACACAGACCGACACACAAATCTAAAACAAAAACACAACACATTCTGCAGTTAATTATACGCTTGGAAGTGACATCATATATATATATATATATATATATAAACCTATAAATAATTATAAATAATTAAACCAAAGCAACCAAATACCTCACAATCAAAATAAATGAGGTAAAATAAAAATAATCTGAGATTGAAATGCTCATTTTAGTGGTAATACACATTCTGGAATCTGATGGAACACGGATGTAAGGAAATGTTGAATATTATTTTCTAATATGTTTGTACAGTATCTGTGATTAGAATAAAAATATTTTCACACTCAGGAAATCTCCAGCGTGTAATGAATGAGCGTGATCCGGACTCCTTGAAGTCATTGACTCAACTGATACTTTAAACAAGGGAAGAGCGAATCTCAGCCATGATCGAAACGATTCACTATCACAAGGGGTGCGGGTCGGGTTTGGCAAACATGCAAACATCTCAAATAGGATTTATGTCATAAATGTCACAGTTGTTGTTTGCAGTGGTGGAGCCTTTCAGCAGCAACTGAGAAAAAGCGATTCATTCAACTTCGAGTCTTTAAAAGAAATGAAAGTAAAAAATGTATTAAAAACATTTTGTCAAAGCATCTCTCATTAAACACCCGTGATCCAATCTGGTTAATCTCAGTAGGTAGACTGGCAGTCATCGTAAGATGGAGCTGCTACGTCACCACTAAAGAATGTCCCATGCATAACTGTCATCAAGACGAAACAATTGAACATCTCTTACTACACTGCCAAAGATCTGTAGACATCTGGAGCAAGGTCAAATCTGTAGGACTTAACATAGACATAACAGCAAAGACAGTTATGTATGGGATATTCGATAGTATACCACAAGACCTACATGAACTATACTGGTTAGTTGTTTGTACTGTGAACTGTAAAATATGGAACACAAGATGCAAAATGGTCATTAATCAATGTAACATATCTGCTGACACTGTGTTTAAACAAATTGTAAACCATTTAAAAAGGCTTAAATCTGAAGACTGTAAGAAAAGGAAATACTTCACATGGACATAATTAAAATTCTAACGTTGTCATTGTTTTGTTTTTTTTTACCTACGACTGTGAAATTCCCAAATACTTGATATTGTATATTTATTGATACTGGCAAGGAGACATTTGTCCTGATGTATAAACAGATTTTGTTATTGCTCTCAATACTTAAATGATATTGTAATATTTTTGAAATTTGTAAAATGACAATCGCTTAAATGTATATATCTGTAATGTGGCAATTGCTTTAATGTATATATTGACCAAAACATCTGTGGATTTTCTGGTTTGATATGTATTTGTAACTGACAATTGTAATACCTTCAGTAAAGTTTGATTTAAAAAGCAAAAGGAGTGGCTCTGTTATGCTGCGAGGGCATTTTACTTACATGGTTGGGATCCCCTTAGAGGGAATGGTCACAAAGTTTACTAACTTTGTTTGACACGATGGCTCGCTGAATGGTTTGATCTAAATGTATGTGAAAATTAATTAATTAATTAAACCATATGAAAATGATGTAAAACGTATGCTATGGCCTTCACAGTCGCCAGATCTCAAACAAACTGAACAACTTTGGGAGAATTTGGAGTGAAGTATTAAATATGTCTCCATCACCATCTTCAAAACACTGATTAAAGGAATATCGTTTGGAAGTTCCAGAGTTCCAGAGATGTGTGGAATATCTATGCCAAGGCACAGTAAAGCTTTCTGGTTGCTCATGGTAGCCTTACATTATTTTTACAGTAGTTTTTCCTTATTTTTTTTCACCAAAAGTTCCATGTGATCAGGTAAAATGGAGGCACGTCCATGTTTACTTTCAGCTCTGTTCACTACACTTGCACTTAGACTATCCTATTATTGTTCATAGTTATCCTGTATATGCTTGAGATGCAGTAGATAGAGATCAGGTTAAAAACTAACAGAGTATTCCTTCAACTATGCTACACCAGTGTATGACATAAAATCTTCTTCTTCTTCTTTTTCTTCTTTCGTCTTTTCCCTTCAGGGGTCTCCACAGCGAATCATCACTCTCCACCTATCCCTATCTTCTGCATCCTCAACACTTGCA
>CM074959.1:17006953-17016953 GCA_037577455.1 Pangasius macronema | reverse complement strand
TTGTTCCACCATGACAGTCTCACCACGAAGATCATGAAGACATGTTTTGCTAAGCTTGGAGTGGAAGAACTTGAGTGGCCTGCACAGACCCCTGACCTCAACTGAACACATTTGAGATGAATTGGAACACCGACCCGCCCCAGGCCTTCCTGTCTGATGTCTGTGCCCAACCTGACTAATGCTTTTGTCGCTGAATGAGAAAACCCTCACAGCCACACTCCAGAATCTAGTGGAAAGCCTTCCCAGAAGAGTGGAGGTTATTATAACAGCAATTGGGGATCTGGAATGGGATGTTCAACAAACACTTGTGGGTGTGATGATCAAACATTTGGCCATATAGTGTATATCTGATTTTACGATATTTTGGCTACTGGTTCTGTCCGTGCCTAGTTTAGTCTGATTGCCTGATCCTATACCAATTTTGAGTTTTGCTTTGATCTTTTGATTTGTCTACAGTTTAATAAATCCTACATTTGGCTCCAACCCTGTCCATGCCTGACAATACTACTTCTGAATAGACTGAAAGTCAGTATGACTGCCTGTGAAGGTTTAAATTTCTTATCCCATGCAAATGTCTGTATGTTTTCTGTACTTTTTTTTACAGGCTCAAGCCTTTCATAGAGGTCACCCAAATGTAATTAAGCCCTCTGAATTGTAAAGTCTGATTAGTATTTGTGGCATGGTCTATTGAACACATTGTATTGTTGGTACCTCATTGATCCAGAACATTCACACATACATTTTGGGTGATCAACAACTGCAAAAATCCTATATGACAGATATAAGTCAATGTTCCATTTATTTGTTCACCTTTCTAAGCAATCACTGCTCACTGCCCTATTTAGCTCCATGGGGTTATTACTGCTAGTCTTAGGAGCCAGAAATGTGAACTGCAACAAGCACACCTTGGGGGCAGGAATCAGGCTGCCCCTTGCTTGCTGTAGGAACATTTTCATGGGAGGAGGAGCAGCAGAAAGGACAGTTAATGACAGGGTTGCCAAGTTCACGGTTTTAGGCCAAATTGAACTAGTTTAAAAATACTCCTCAGTCCCTGAGAGCATGTGTTATAGCATAAATCAGACATATAATAATTTCCCCAACAAAGGCAAAGTGTCAGTATAGACAGTCATCACCAAACTCTTAAATTAGCACTTAGGACTTTTTAAAATCATTTTCTTGTGTTTATGATGTTTATGATGTCCCTAAACTAGCATATTAAGTTGAGGATGTATTTTTTTTGTTGGAGACTACAAAGCACTTCTGTGAATCGCTCTGGATATGGGCATCTGCTGAATGCCATAAGTGCAAATGTAAATGTCTAAGATGTACAAAACCATTTATACTGTAAGATGCTGGATATTGCATGTATTTGGAAAGGGAAAGGAGGATTATGGAATGGATAATGTCTATACATTGGAAATGCATGTGTACCACAGTAACCTTGTTTTCCATGCAAGGGGTGAGAAAAAGAAGAAAAATGTGTCTGCCTTTTCCAGTGGAAATTTTGCTGAAACCTGGCAACAATATTGATTCAACAATATTGAACCTGATTACCAATATTGGCTCTTCAGCAAAAACACCCACTGTATGAAACACAGTTGAACAAAGAGCAACGGTACTGCTCAAAACGAGCTGCGAGACTGTATGCTGTATGACTGTATGATATTGACTCTCAAATGCCTATTACAGGGTTACTGATTGTGATAGCCTCTTGACTTAATTTTGCTTGAAGCTAAATAATGCCATTATTAATATCGTCCTGCACTAGCAAAATCTATGGTCACAAGCCACTGCTGATAAAATAAGGTTTGAAACAAGGTATGTAAACATTTCAAAATTGGGCTGAAGAGATGCATTGTTTTGCTGGTGGTAGTGAAGAATGTCTTCAAGAACTTTGAAGACTATAGTCAAAAGCATGAGCATGACAGTAGCAAATGCTTGACAGTGATTGTAAAAACCTGAAATAGGACTGTATGTGGATTTACAGTAAGCTTTAAAATGGTGTAATATATTACCCACTGTACATTAGAAATCTACAGCAATCTACTGTATACCAGATTTTACAGTAAGACATTGTTGGGAACACAGTAAAAGTGATGAGAAAATAAAAATCATTTACAGTGTGGATAAAGGTTGCAGAGCCATGCTGTTTATATTTCAGCCATTTAACAAATGCTAATCTTCCTAAAGTCCTCATACGCAGCTCTTGTTGTTGTTCCTCTTTTGGCTGCTCTCATTAGGGGACACCACAGTGGATCATTGGTCCACATATTTTGATTTGGCACAGTTTTTACGCTGGATGCCCTTCCTGACGCAAAGCTCGCCAGTTTCATCTGGGCTTGGGATCGCCACTGAGCCCACGCAGCCCCAGTGGCTGGGGTTGGTTCCCTGGCCAGGAATCGAACCTGGGCCACAGCAGTGAGAGCGCAGTGGCCTAACCACTAGTCCCCCAGGGAGCCCCTCATTCACAACTCTATACATGTTAAATTCTGCTGAAATACTAATTACTACTTTTGGGTGAGCAACGATTTTAAAATGTCGCTACTGCATTTGACAGATATAAGCCAATCTTCTGTTGATTTGCTCTCTGATTGTTGCTCACTCATGTGGTAGCATGTGCACTTCCTCGATTAGCTCCATAGAGTTATTATTGCACCTAGTGGTCAAAAATGGGAACTGCAACAAGCTCTGATAGAGGCCCATTTGAGCAGGAATCACACTTCCCATTGTTCGGCGGGAGGAGCAGCAGACAGAGCAGTTAATAGTTAAACTGGGTTGCTAGGGCAGGCTAGTTTAAAAATATACTGTGGCTACCAAGATCTTTTATAGCAAACCATTGGTGTTAAATCTAATACATTTCCACAAAAAGGCAAAGTGTAAGTGCAAACCGTCTGTCTATGATGTACAGAACCAAAATGTTCAAACCTGCTTAATGATATTACGTCCAACTGCCTATTACAGGGTCATGCTAAAAATTCACTGGATAGCCTCTTGACTCAAATTTGTTTGAGGTTATGTCATTATTTAGTGTTGCCATGCCACACCAAAATCTACAGTCACAAGCCATAGATTGCACAAGGTGTAGATAATCTGTGCCATTCCGGGCATACTCCCACACCATGCAGTGTTACAGGCTCTGGATCCACAGCAACCCTGTCCAGGATAAAGCACTGCAGATGAATGAATGATGAATGAATATCCCGTTATGGTGTACATGTTAAAAGCACTTGGGCAACAGATTGCCTATTGCCTTTCTCTTTGTGCCCCGCCCATATTACGTCATTGTGTCCCGCCGGTGAGGCAAAAGGAGTATGACGAAGGGTGGGCGTGACAATGGAATTCTTGGTCGTTGGTGTTGCGTGTGTCCAGAGTCGACACGTTTAATTCGGAGACACGCGCTAGGGTTCAGCACCTTGGACAGTTTCCCATTGGTTGTGTTCCAATCCGGGTACCAGAGAGGTGTACTCGCAGTAATCCTTACAGCCGTGATGTTTATGATGCTTCTCTGCTCAAAACTTTGCGTTCCCAGAATTTCACCAAATGGTGACCTGGTTCTCTGGCGCTTTAACAGAAACCTGTATGAGGCTGTAATATAAACATATGTCTCCTGTGCAGTTTTATTTTGCGTATTTTATAAAATTGAAATTAAATTAGCTGCATCTTCCTTAGGTAAGTTTTTTAAGAGTCTCAGTGNTGAGACTGAAGTGTGTTCCCGCAGGTGCTTCCCATCCTGCGTGCTCCACTGTAGTCCGCGTGCCCTGTGCCAAGTGGCCCTATCGAGGGCTTCTTTTGGAGAAGTGCGCCCTATTGAGAACAGACCCGCGCGCGCCAATCGCGCCTGAGAATTTCGTGTTGAACGTGTTGGTTTCCCCGCAGCTAGAGTGAGTGCGACGTGAAACACACAGGCAGGTGCAGTGTGTGTGTGTGTGTGCGTGTGTGTGTGTGTGCCAAATGTCCCCACAAGGATGGGAATATCTGTCATGTGGGGGCATCTGGCTGATTTTATTAAACTGCTTTGTTTTGTTTTTGTTTTTTTTTTTGTTTTGTTTTTTTAAGCTAAAATGGCCGAAAAGTGTGTTTTTAGTTGCTGAGGTCAATTTTGGGATTAGATTTAGGTGTGTGTGTGTGTGTGTGTGTGTGTGTGTGTGTGTGTGTGTGTGTGTGTGTGTGTGTGTGTGTGTGTGTGTNTTTTTTTGTTTTTTTTTTCATGTTATTTGGGCGCTGAGTGTGTTTTTTGGTGGTGAGGTCTTTTTTGGGTTTAGATTTTGGTGTGTGTGTGTGTGTGTGTGTGTGTGTGTGTGTGTGTGTGTGTGTGTGTGTGTGTGTGTGTGTGTGAGCCAAATTTGGCTGATTTCACATATTTGGCTGATTTTATTAAACTGTTTTTTTGTTTGTTTGTTTGTTTTTGTTTTGTTTGTTTTTTAAATATAAATGAATGAAAATAAAAGCTAAAATGGCCGAAAAGTTTCTTTTCAGTTGCTGAGGTCAAGGTTTGGGTTAGAATTAGGTGTGTGTGTGTGTGTGTGTGTGTGTGTGTGTGTGTGTGTGTGTGTGTGTGTGTGTGCGCGCGCATAGGAGCAGTGTGTAAGCAGGTTAAAGGTAAAAATGCAAAAGCAGATTCATTCCGACTGGCTGAATTCTCTTCTTCTAGAAGAAGAAGAAGAAGAAGAAGAAAAACAAGAAGAAGAATTTGTTCCTCGGTTCTTGGATTTCGAGCCGCTCATTTTAAATGGCGCGGATTAGGGATTTGGGCACGCTTGCCAAAAGCTGTGGGAGTCCCGCTCCTCTCCTGCAGGGCGCGATACCGCAGACACACACATACACACACACACACACACACACACACACATACACACACACACACAGAGTTTCCCTTTTTCCATTTCTTTTATTTATTTTTAACAGTAAAGACCTATTCTGCCAAAGCAAATTGTTCATAATAATAATAATAATAATAATAATAATAATAATAATAATAATAATAATAATTATAATAATAACTGTTGTTTTCATGTGGAAAAGGTGTGTGTAAAGCTGTGTGTGTATAAAGACCCACAGCTTTGCTACACACCCTGGCCGTGCACTTAGAGCTCGCGGACTGTCCACACACATTTAACCAAAAAATAAATAAATAAACAAACATCATGTTCTATATAATTATATAATTGGCATGATAATTTTTTAATTAAAATTTGCAATTAAATTAATTAAAAATAAATTAAAAACAATTAAGTAATTTTAGCATACCATATATTATTGTACATTGTTTTAAATAATTTATAACAAAATTAAAAACCGTGCGCATATATATATATATATACACACACACACACACACACACATTTCATTGCATTGAAATTGTCAGCGTCTCAGGATTTAATACAACATTGAAAACATGCTGTAAATTTACCTTAGACATGTCCACGCGCATCTTTCGCCCCGCTGCTAAAGACTTGTTAATTCTGTCTCACTGTCTTTCAGTAGGCTGGAAAATTGGTGCACGGCTACATTATCGGTCTATTTGCATTTCCACGACTAACAAAATGATTATCTGGGTAAATATTTAAATTCTCCCCGATCTGCAGCTACTTTGTCAAGCCAATGGGAATGAGCCCGACTATTTTAATCCCGCACATTTCCCTGTAAATAGCTTTATACATGATAAAGGCAGGGTTTAACCCCCCCAATCTCCCACCCAAGCGTGTACACACACACACACACACACACACACGCACACACACACACACACACACACACACACACACACACACACAGAAGTTAGCTGCGACTACATCTCATTTCCCAGCCCTACCATCGTGCAGGCTTCAGCCCTCCATTTTCCCACTAATCAAAATGCTGCAAATGATCATTAAAATAAAACATTAATAATAAAATAAATTGGAAAAAAATTATCAGTTCTTCACGGATTTCCTGAAGAAAGTGTGTCTTCCAGTCCAAATTCAGCCTCTTCTCAATAGTTGAACCAACTATTTTCTCAGTCCAGTTTTTTTTCTCTGATTCAAGTTGATGGAAGATTAAAGAAGAAGAAGAAGAAGAAGAAGAAGAAGAAGAAGAAGAAGAAGAAGAAGAAGAAAGGAGAAAACCCCACTGCAAAACAAGAAGGTGCCTCCAATGCTCAACTACCTTCACAATTTAAAGACGCTATGACAGTGCCATTATTTAAGCCCGTTGCTATGACAACGTGACTCTGATTGGCCAGCGGCGCGCAGAACGTCACCAAATCTGAATTCTGATGCGCGAGGCTCCCGCGACCCGCGGCACAGCGACGCGAAAAGCGCGAGCGTTTAGCGGGCACCTACACGCGCACAGACAGGACGGAGAATATATGCATATATGTATAGAATTATATGCAAAGACTGAATCAAGATTTTTTTTTTTCAAACGAAATTTGTTGTTTTTATGTTGGTAATTTTTTTTATTTTTAGATTTTTGTGATTCCATTTTTATGGCTCCTGATGTCTGGATGCATGCAGGTTGCAAAATAACGCACGGGAGCGCGAGTGTGCCGGTTGTTCTAATAGTGGAAAGGAAAATCTGATTTTTTTTTTTTTTTTTATTTTAGAAAAGAAAGCATATATTTAGCATCGCTGTGTTCCTTTGAGGAAGTCAACCTGCCGGTCCGCGTGGCTCGCGGGAAGCTCGACGCGATGATGGTGCACTGCGCCGGGTGCGCGAGGCCCATCCTGGACCGCTTCCTACTGAACGTGCTGGACCGCGCGTGGCACGCCGAGTGCGTGCAGTGCTGCGAATGCAGCTGCAACCTCACCGAGAAGTGCTTCTCCAGAGATGGCAAACTCTACTGCAAAATTGACTTTTTCAGGTAAGCCGGAGGTGTTTGCGATGCTTATGCTGGTAGCGCGCGTGCTGCTGCCTCCTCAGGTAATACGCGCGTGCGAAGAAAGTCTGGTGCCAGGATTTCTCCCCATCCCTGTCTTTATGGATTACGCACAATTTGTGGATTAATTCGGCTAAGTTTGCGTCGCTGTTGACTGATGACAACTGCTTTGCTCCTCGTCTGCTTTAGTCTGTTTAGATCAGCTGAAGCCATTTGCACGCGCAAAACATTTGTTCACTTGAATGCTAATTGTGAGTGTTAGCCTAATATTGTCTAATTCTGTCTTTCTTGTGTATAGTTTAGCATCAATAAATGCATGAATTAATTCTAGAGGAGCACTGGGAGCTTGTGAATCATTTAAATAATGTAATAGTTTCAAATATTTAAAGCAGCTCCAGACTCAGAGGTATGTTTCAAATGCAAAGCCTGCTTTATTTTAGATTTGCTATATTGCATATGTTTATTTATCATGTCTTAAATTTAAAATATATATATAAACCCTTTATATAAATATCTATAAACCCTCAGAATATCTCCCAGTGCACCACACTGCAGTCCCCATGCTTGGTGTCTTTGGGTACAGCAGCCACTTAGTGGGCTTGTTAGGTTATTTGTATATAGAGAGGCTGAACGTGATCTGGTGTTGTGCATTGTTTTCCCAAACGGCCTTGACCATCACATGTGAATGTGGGGGCCATTAGTTCTAATCACCCCTAATGCGTCCATTTGTTGTGTAAGTAGTGGTTTTGGCCTTTCACTGAGAGATGCATTTGAAAGGAGAGAGAGAGAGAAAGAAAGGGAGACTCCATACCAAAACAAATGGGGGAGATTTCGTGCATTAGTGTTAAAATAAACCCTGTAGGTGCTCTCCTTCTTTCTAACCTCGAAACTGAAAAAAAAAAAAAAAAACATGAGCACCTATACATCCATCTATAATGGAATTGTAATGTACCATTTTATTTATTTATTTATTTATTTCCCTTTGAGATTTGATTCAGGTTTAATTCAGCTTCCATGTAGCCTAGTTTTTTTTCTGAAATATTTATTTCAGACATAAAAAATATCTATTTATTTAGTACATAATTTTTAAATATATACATATTTAGCTGTAGCATTCATAATACTTACTACAATTAGATATTAAAAATGTAAAGCTCATCAGCTTCTTTATTTAGTGAGAAAATGTACATTAATGAATAAGCCTTAGGCTTAATTCTCACTTATGACTGAAAGACTTCATCATTTTTCATTTTCAGTATTTGGTGAGTAATGATTACATTTTCAGTTCTTAGTTTTTCCCTTTAACAGTTTTAGAAATAGCAAACATTTGCATGAGATTTGCTTCTGTATGTGTGTGTGTGTGTGTGTGTGTGTGTGTGTGTGTGTGTGTGTGTTACACAGGGAAAGCTGTGCCGATCAGACCGTGCAGTTGTGCATGCTGTGATGGATTAGCACACGCATATCATAAAAGATCAATCATAAAATAAACAGACAACCGTGCATCAGTCTGAGCAAATGGGCGGGATGTTTTGGTTCTGAATATTTTTCCGGTGATGTTTAATAACGGAGTGAGCTATCCGGTTTGTGTATCTGAAGGTGTCAATTGTCTTTCCACCTCCCACTCGGATTTTCACGGTTTAACATTTAGTCTTGTTAATCCTGTAATATCACCTCATTATGCTCCGTGCATCGGGCTGCAGCCCTGACGCTGCTGTTGTTCGTGGATTTGTTTTCCTGTAAGATTGACAACACAAAAGCTAGCAGAGGAAACGGATGGAGAAAGCAGTAAATGGCACTGGTTTACAAAGCGATTAATCGGTATATGGGTTCCATTAATCGGAGAATGTTTCGTTACACGAGGGCATTCATTTATTGTGTTGTTTATTCATTTGCACAGTGGATAATAATTATTATTATTATTGTTGTTGTTGTTGTTGTTGTTGTTGTACTTGTCGCTAGTGTGATACTATGAAGTGGTGTATCTTTAATTAGCTTTTAGAGAAGTTCTCCATAAGGTCCAATTATACCTTCAATTATTTTTAAAGGTTTCCAAGTAAATTATACATACTGAATAAACAAAACATTTCCCAGTGATAGTACCACCAACACCATCATCATCATCATCCTTATTATTAGTATTAGTATTATTTCTTCTAATGTTACACGTTATGTCTTTATTGCAGGCGTTTTGGCACGAAGTGCGCGGGCTGTTTTCAGGGCATTTCCCCCAGCGACCTGGTGCGCAAGGCGCGCAGTAAAGTGTTTCACTTGAACTGCTTCACGTGCATGGTCTGCAACAAGCAGCTGTCCACGGGCGAGGAGCTCTACGTCATCGACGAGAACAAGTTCGTGTGCAAGGAGGACTACGTGAGCGCGAGCGCCATCAGAGACGTCAACCTGAACTCAGGTGAGAGAGTGTGTGTGTGTGTGTGTGTGTGTGTGTGTGTGTGTGTGTGTGTGAGAGAGAGAGAGAGAGAGAGAGAGAGAGAGAGAGAGAGAGAGACTCAACAGTGTGACGTAAAAAAAATCTGAAACTCGCGCGTGTTCAGAACCACGGACAGCGTGTATATGTTCTATGACGTCATTGTCGCGTTCCAGTGCGTGGCACCGCGTGTCTCCGCCTCTATTACAGTTAATCAAAGTGATGGTTTGTTTTTTTTTTCCTTGATTTGTACTTAGTCAGTGAGAAACACCACCCGTAACCCTAACTGTGAAATATACTGCCAACATGCTCAGTGTCCTGAGTTTCTAAAGTTTCTGTTGTTGTTGTTGATGATGATGATGCTGATGCTGATGATGATGTAAATGAATTCCTTTTAAGCAAACTGATGCATTAATCAAATCTATACATGGCTATTGCATAGTTATTTCTTGCTGTATGGTACACTAGGTGGCCTTTAGGAGACGCTTTCTGTTACGCTTAAAATATCAATTTTCAAATTATATGTCAGAATCTGTTTATAAGTTCTTCTCCACTTAGCTAGAAACCACGGCTATAAGACAATCTTTGGTTCAAATGACGTTGAATAAGGTTAACAGATTTTTAAGAAGCAACCTGTGTGCAACACCAGTTATAAATCTCCATTATATATATATATATATATATATATATATATATATATATATATATAGAGAGAGAGAGAG
>CM074959.1:16991657-17006853 GCA_037577455.1 Pangasius macronema | reverse complement strand
ATTACTGTGCCGAAACAAAAGACCACCCTCACTGCTGTGGCTGTGTACATGCTGTGTGTGTGTGTGTGTGTGTGTGTATATATATCAATCCGACCTTTTCCAGATATGTTCACCTGTTTTGTTGTGCTGTTTAGTGTGTATGCACGTGTCCTATAGATATACGCTATAAGTGCTGAGTGGTTTGTTTTATTTAGACTGTAATTCGTGTAGAACGTGTGTTGTCCTCACCGAGATCACATGCAGTAGGTATGCAATCGCGTTTAAAACTTAGAACAACTTTTATTCCTGTCCTGAATGTGCAGTGTGTTGAGGTGGACTGAACTTTATACATATCATATTACAAGCGGCAGCAGCTCAGAACTGACCAACTGGCTGAGTATAAACAAAGCCAGGCCTGTATACACTCTCAGAAAGAAAGAAAGACAGAAAGAAAGAAAGAGTGCTAGACTATGCCCTGTCGCTGGAGTGGTCTCCTTGTCTTTCACCCGGAAATGTGGACACAGAGTACCTGTAAAATGATTTCAGATAGCTACATAATTAGACCATCATTACCTTTTAGTAAAGCTTTTTTTTTTAGTAAATGTACACTGTGTGCTCCTTTCTCAGGTAAACATACACTGATGTGTAAAAGGTGGACTACATGTGAGAAGAGGTCATACCGAGTGTAGCTGCGACTTTAAAAAAATCAACATCATACTGTAGATTAATGCTTATAATATAGTCTATGTGCCATATTTATTTATAGTGTGTACTTTTAACCCTCTACTGCATGAATTATTTATTTATTTTTTATGGATTTTTATTACTTGAATTAGTTCAAGAAATANAAATTAAAAAAAAAAAAATTAGAGGGGTAGTTTGTAAATTGTTGCCATATGGCAACAATGTGCAGTAAAGGGTTAAGAGCATATTGCAGCGGGAATGTGTAGGATTGGCTGCCACTGTAGATAGACGGATTGTTTTGATAATTAAATAAAAAAAATACATTTTAATGATTCATATTGCTTTAAGATATTATACGTAATAGTTGTGCTAACTCAAGAGGTGTGTTTTCTTGAGCCAAGTACTCTTTTTTTTTATAATAATGAATAGTTTCTGTTTATGTTCACGCCTCGTTTCTCAAATTAATAAGCGCCACCACGAGGACACGTGGAGCAATGACACTGTGCTAAGTCAGGTTTAGTGCTGTATAGGTCAGTATCTTATTTAAATAATATTATTATGATTATTATGCTTATTATTATTATACTACGGTCCGATTAACTGACCAGTGAACTTAAACCATACACATCACTTCAATTCAGTTTTATTTGTATAGCTTTTATAGCAATGCACACTGTCAAAAAGCAGCTTTCCAGAAAGATATCAATTCAGAATATACATTTTCAGTGTATGAATTTATCCCTAATGAGAAAGCCAGAGGCGACGGTGGCAAGGAAAAACTCCCTGAGACGACATGAGGAAGAAACGTTGAGAGGAATCAGACACAAAAGGGAACCCATCCTCACTGATAGTGCGATTATAAATAGTTCCCTTCTGCTATACAGTCAAAAAGTGCAATTATGTAACCAGGAAATTCGTTACATTGATCACTCATTAATTAAAACTGTTGTTTTTTTTTAACATGTTCACACAGTGAAACCGGTTTGGCTCCTGTGGGTGAAAAGTTCATTAATAAAAAGCTCTCATGTCTCAGATAATAATTACATATGATGAAAGGCTGCACATTTGCCTGGTGTTACACACATGTGGATATATACGTATAAAATAAATATGGGTTGTGTTAATGTGTAGTCCAGGTCCATTTATATTTACATTTTTACCTCATTCTGAAGTACAAACTCTTATCCAGAGCGACTTGTAGGCTTAAAAATATCAGTCTATCAATAATCTACTGTCAAGAAAAATCAACACAAATCAAACAAGAAAAAAAAAACAGACAAGTCAAGACTTTGGCTTGTTGTTGTTGTTGTTGTTGTTGTTGTATCAGTAAGCTGCTTTTGCACTACTTGTGCCTATACTTTGCATTACATTATTGAAGTAATAAGCTTGCTCTTGCTCTTATGCTCGATGTCGTATACTCATTTGGGGTTCAGGCGCTAAACTGTAGATTTCCTTGTTGCTGTTGAGGGTGTGTATATAAGGGTTTATATATAAGGGTATATAAGGGTATATAAGGGTACATCTGTACCTTTAGCATATGCTGTTAACTAGAGAGGTGTGTGTAGTGTACTTTTAAAGCTTTACTCTAAAAAGCTGATTCCGCTCCACTTATGCAGGCCTTCAATCTTTTTATATCCACATTTCGAGCTGAAAGCTGCATATTAAAGATATAAATGATAAAGGGAGAAGGAAAGGTGCAGTTTAGAGCCCTTTATCTGAGAGTGCATATATACAGTATACCTCCTGCCTCTGTAAGTGTATTACATATACAGCGTATGAAATCATTACGGATCCCGACGTGTGCGCAGACGTGTGATATTCGTGTACGCCACGTTTTCGACGTTAGAAAGTCAGTGTTTTTTTTATGCCTGTGCCTCGCAGTGTCGTCGTGCACCGACCGCAGCCTGTCGCCCGACCTGCCCGAGCCGAACGCGGACGACCCGAAAGAGACGGACAACTCCACGTGCTCGGACAAGGACACGAACGCCACCGAGGCCGAGGAGCAGAGCGCGTGCCAGAAGCGCCGCGGCCCGCGCACCACCATCAAAGCCAAACAGCTGGAGACGCTGAAAGCGGCGTTCGTGGCCACGCCGAAACCCACACGCCACATCCGCGAGCAGCTGGCTCAGGAGACCGGCCTCAACATGCGAGTCATTCAGGTAACACGTCCTAACGCACATCCTCAATGAACACGTTCATGCACGCGCAAGAGGACGTGCGGCGTTTCGTGCGCGCGCATAAACGCATCAGTCAATAAGATCGTCATTATAATTACCCCGCTTTTAACCTTGTGGCACATACTGTCAATTTTCTACCTTTAGTGAAAAAATTGCGTGCAAGCTTGTTTTTTCCCCATCTGTGATTATGTGATATAAAAATTAAAAATAAAAAAAGACGTGAAAATGAATTTCAAGTGCATGAAAACGTGAACTCAAGTAAACACATGCTGCTTCATGGGAACAATATAGGATCACATATGAAAAAATATATATGCATGTGATAAATCACGTGAGAAAAATGAAAACAGAAAGTTTCTCACATGAATCGTGATTATTCACGTGTGAAGTTCATGACTTTTCTCTAACGCTATTCAGAGCCTGTCTTGTGAATCTACAAGTAAAAAAAAAATTAAATTATATATTTACACATTGCACGGTTTTCCTAATAACATGAATACTATTTAATTCAGGGTTTTGTGATGGTTGAAGGCTGTTTTAGTCAGCACTGATTCACTTCATTGCTTTATTATTATTATTATTATTATTATTATTATTATTATTATTATTATATAACGTATATGTTATTATTACTAGCTTGATATGCCGAGGATGCACAAGGAAAATCATATGAAGTGTTTTTTTTTTCCTTTATGAACTATTAATATACTTATTAGTCATTTAAATAACTAAATAACTAAATTAAAGCTCTAGATTTTTAAAAAATGCTATCCTTCTATTTTCTCAGCAATATAAGTAAGTATATGAGCTACCATAAAGTTATGGCTTGTCCAGATTTTTTGCTTTTTGTTGCACAAATGAATAAAACATAAAAACATACTTCTATTTAAATCATTACCTCAGTATAATTATGACAGTTAATTAAGGAATAAATGTAAGACTTGATGATCTTCCTAGATCAATGATCTCACATCATGTTTACTTTTCAAATATAAAAAGCTAGTACTGATAACTGTGTATTAGTGGCATAAGGGCATTACATAATGTGTGCTTAGGAAAAAAAGTGCTTAGACTAATCATTCAGCAGTATTATGGACTTGATCATATATTACTTCTGAAAGTGTTGCAGCTCAGCTGAAAATCTATCCATCAGATAAAACATAAGAACCTAAAGAGAAACATATGTCACATTTACTACTATTTATTTTAATACTAAATGTGATATATGCTTCTCTTTAGGTTCTTAAAAGGAACCCCCAGAGATCCATGAAGTATGATTTGTTTTATCTGTTATAAAAATCACAACCCAGCATTATCAAGGGGTATCATTTTTTTATAGTTCTGAGCTTGTCTGACTGACGACTTGTCAATCACTCAACTTATAAATAATATAAAATTGGACCGAATCTGTTCTGTCTATGGAAAGTTCAGGAATAAAAAATACTCTCAGGCTTTAATAAATAGGCAAAGTATTATTGTATGCATTTAAATAATGATCGTAACATTTGAACAGTTGCTTTATGCTTTATGTTATAGTGCACATATTTTATAGTATATTTTATAGTATAATTCATTCCATTGATACACAGTTCATATAACAGTCACGTCCAGGTCAAACCTTAAGCGTATGTTAAGCTTAAGCATGTTGATTAAATTACTGGAATAGAAATATAAAGAATATATCTACACAGAAATATATTTTCCATGTCCATGTGCGACTGCTGCATGGCAATCAGGAGTGACTTTTTTCACTTAACGCAAATGTTTATAATTCTACTTAACATAGATTTTGCTTAAAACTGATGTTCACGTAATGGGGCACAAATTAAGCCAAACCCATAACACTTTCTCATTTCCAAGTTTCTCTCTTCTCCTTCCAAACACACTGTGTGTTTATACTCATACACACCAATGGATAATCGTATTGCTTTGGCCTTTTTTTTAGCCAGAATGGAGGTGCCCTTTGACCTTTGTTTATTATTATTGCTGCTTATTGCATTGTTAAATGTTAACTGTGGATAGGGAGCCTGTGTCGGTGCAGCAGGGTGTGCGTGTGTGTGTGTGTGTGTGTGTGTGTGTGTGTGTGTGTGTAATCCCTAAGCAATGCTCACTCAGGAGGAGGGCAAACATTTCCATAAAAATCTACCCAACAGTGAGACGCTTGTTCTCAATAAGCAGGTGTTTGCTAAGCATGGCGTGGAATGCTTAAAAGGTTTTAGGTACAACATGCTGGGTATGTGTTCTTTCTTTCTTTCTTTCTTTCTTTCTTTCTTTCTTTCTTTTTAGTGGGGTTTTCTCTCACTTCAAACCTTGTGAAGTGTTATAAAAGCCTTGTATACATGAAGAGAAAATTGAAATAAGTTATGGGATAAATGATGAGGTAGTATGCGTGTTCAGATTGCTGTGTGTGTGTGTGTGTGTGTGTGTGTGTGTGTGTGTGTGTGTGTGTTTGGTTCATGGTCTTTTGGTTCATGGTCATTATCTTTTTAAAGCTTCGTTTTTAAATATTCAACAGAACAGTCCCTGATGGGAACCATGTGACCATGTAGTGATGTCCTTTTTTAATTCATTCAAATTTGGATGGATACAGATTTTTTTTTTTTTTACTTCTCTCTTTCTTTTTCTTTCTTAACAATCTGGCCTCCCATTATTTCTGTCTATTGCCTTTTCTCTGGATTTTTTTTATCTCTGATTTGATTCATTATGCAGTGGCAAAAACATTGTTACACTGTGTTATCAAGAATATTTTCATGATTTTTTTTCCCTGCTCCTTTGTCGCTGGGAGCTGATTGTATTAAAGTAGGTGCAAATATATATCACCCTGTCAGTGAAAATCGCACTTTGATATAAATACACATTTTTTGAAACGCAAGGTTAAATGTGACCATTTTTAGACGGACTGCTGTGTTATAAAGCTTCATCTCGCAGATAGTTATGCAAATGTTTGACAATAGTGCGCAGTGTATCTCACACATTGCCTCCATGGTAGAAAACCTTTTAACGTCATTTTTTTTAATGTTGACGTGTTTGATGGTGACACGTGCATCTAGGAAGTCAAAGTTGAAATAGTGTATGCTGTATGCTGGAAATAAGTGTAGGAAGAAAACCAAAAAAGGAAGGTTTTTTTTTTTTCCTAACAAGGTCACACCTTTTCTATTACTGCCCCAAATCCTAGCCCAGGTTGTAATAAGTATACATGATTTCATACAAGTGCAAATGGAAGGAGAAAAGGAAGAACATTCAGCCACTGTGCAAAGCAAAACGAGTACCAGTGTTCAGCAAAAGAGCACTTATTAGAATTGCAACAAGTACTGGTCATTGTGAAAATTTTGGTAGCTTCACAAAAAAAACAACAAACAACAAACAAAAAAAAAACAGAACAACAGAAAATAATTGACCGTATCACTGGGAGATTGTGTTTGAATCCCAGTGATTCCACAACCTTCAAGAGAGGACACGTGTCACTGTGTCACTGTGATTGACAGCAACAGAGTACAGAGTAGCTGTCAATCATGTGACACAGTTCACTCTGCCCTCTTATGCCCTCTGTGAGCTCATGTATGCAGAAGAGGGCAGAGAGAACTTTCGTCCAAGTGTGTTGCGTTGCCGTGTGAGGCAGAATGAGGTTGACTGGCGTCATGTGTCTTGGTAGAAGCACGAGTTAGCCTTCATCCTCTCCGGTTTGTAGCTGTGGCATGATAGGGGAGAGCTGGCTGGTCGGTAGGAACTGACAAGTGACCAAATAGGGGGAAAAAATTAGGGGGAAATAATAATACTAGATTTTATTTTTATTTAAATATATATATATATCTTTTATGAATTTACAAAGCAGCACGTTTTACAGTGCAATGTAAAAACTGAAATAAAGAAAAGCGAATATGTTAGTGTTGTTGTATATAAAACAATAAAAAAGGGTGTAAAATAGAATAAAAATACAATACTTGACATTAAATATAAAATTAACAGCAGTAAAAGGAAGCAATAAAAGCTAGTTAAAAGCTAAATTGAAAGATAGATGGAGCCTGATGATATGTTTAATGGTGATGTGTTCCAATAATAGCCTGATAGAAAATCAAGTAATCACTAGTTAGCCCATAAAACAACACACTCACCTAAAAGCACAAAGAGACACGGAACAAATATGCCTTCTAGCTAACAGATAGCGGAGAGAAAGCTTCATGCTTTATTGTACCTGAATGGTATGTTTGTAAACTCACTATTTGTAACCATTATTCAGCGTTAAAACCAGTGTATACTTCCAGTGCAGAGGCTGACTTAACAAATTAAGTAATTGAATAATGCACTATGGCAAATATAGGCATCTATAAACTGACATATAACAAGTTTTAATGATTGAAGCCGAGTTATATGCGTCACATTATATATAGATTATAGACCTGAGCCTTTGATTACAGCATGACGGTGCAGTAATGTGTTGTAATTTGTGTAATTGATGAACTTCATGTTTGCCTACACAAATATCACATACATTTATTTTAATCAATATGGAATCTAACATTTAATCATCACAAAAAAATTGTGACAGGGCAACTATGTAATAATTTAGCTCGAAATATAAAAGCCTATCTATTACTAATGGTGCAGTCAAATTAATAATAGTATTTAATATGTACTATACAGCACAGTGCTGTTCGGTCTTACACTCCCACTTTAGCTTCCCATAAAGTGTGGGTTATATGTAGATTTTTCTCAGTTCATCCTTATTCCATTACATTTATTTAAAATCCATTTTATTATATTACTTTTATTATATCACGTTATATACACTCACCAGCCACTTTAGGAACATCTGTAGCTCTACAACAGTGGGCATAAGCTCACCGAAACTGGACAGTTGAAGACGAGAAAAAAGACGATGTTTTTCCGATCTTTAAATACCCAGTTTTGCTGGGCCTGTGCCCAGTGTAGCTTCAGACTGGTGTTCTTGGCTGATAGGACTGGAACCCGATGTGGTCTTCTGTTGTTGTAGCTCATCCACTTAAAAGTTAGACATTTTGTGAGTTCTGAGATGCTTTCTGCTCACCACGGGTGTAAAGAGTGGTCATTCCTGTCAGCTCAAACCAGTTGGTCATTCTTATCTGAGCTCTCTCATCAACAAGGCTGTGATCCATTGCTACTCATTGGATTTGGTTTTGTTTGTTTGCTTGTTTGTTTTTTGCATCATTCTGTGTAGAGTGTAGAGACAGTTGTGCATGAAAATCTCAGCAGTTTTTCTTAAATAGTCAAACCAGTATATCTGGTACCAACAATCATGATATTTGATATGAACATTAGCTGAAGCTCTTGATATGCATCTGCATGATTTTAAGCATTGTGCTCCTGCTACATGATTGGCTGATTGGATAAACTGCATGAAAAAGCAGGGGTGCGGGTGTTCCTATTAAAGTGCCTGGTGATACCAACTACAGTTACCAATATCATTTTGGCATATGATTTACACTCTTATTTTTAATCATATACTTATATGACTGTACTTATATATAACTCCCTTTTGGGTGCTCCTGTTAGGATCAGTGGTCCGCATACTTGATTTGGCTTTTACGCCGGATGCCCTTCCTGACGCAACCCTCCCCAATTTTTCCGGGCTTGGGACCGGCACTGAGAGCGCACTGTTGCACGCAATCCCAGTGGCTGGGGCTGGTTCCCTGGCCGGGAACAGAGTGCTGTGGCCTAACCACTAGTTCATCAGGGACCCATGAGTGTACTTATATATATGTTCTAACTATTAGTTTAAAAGAGCCAACACTACACATTGAGTGTATATAAATATATCATAGTTATCATAGTTTCCAGCACACGCACAGACCATTCCTGGATTCTGAATATGATTAATGACACATTTTACGGGGTGTTTTCTTTTTCTTCTCTCTCCTGTCACTATGTGTTGAAATGCAGAAATCACAGTTAATCACAATTAATACTGTTGAGAGCGTTAGTCTGAGGCTGTAGATGTTCATATTGTTCATTCTAAGTCTATCTGGTTCGGCATGTAGTGTTAAGATGCTGTTAAATTATAATTGGTAAGATCTACAGTAACTCGATTCGGATCCTATACAATGCGAAATTAATAAAATAACATCGATATAAATTGTTACGTGGTTTTTGAAGATCTTCGAACAGTTCCAAGTATTAGACGGTATAAGCATATTTTATGTTTTTAACACAATATCTGTACTGGCAATGATTAACTCACACATTAGGATTAGCATAGAGTATATATCACGCACTACTTTATATAAGACAGAGCAAACAGCATATTCGTGAGAAAAGGAAATGGCAGTAAGCATATCTTTATTTAATGCAGGTTTCAGATATTCCATGAGACTGGTTACAGGAGACTGGCTGAAATAAATATAATGGATAACACCCTGCTTCAGGACAAACTGCTTGCCCAGTTATTGCCTTAAATATCGTATGATGTATAGTATACATGAAATCAGATTGTTACTGTGATTTATATCAACTGCATAACATTATTGTGAGTAATGTGGTAAAGTATGATATTTACGTATAAAAGCATAACTTGCATGTATATGCGTTTACAAATTCGATTCTAAGCTGCGATTTCTGGCATGCAGTGTAGAAATAAATGCAGTATAAATATTTTAGTGTATATAAATGCATATTGATGAAAGAGAAATATTCACGAATGAGCTTTTCAGAGGCCTTCGAAAGAGAAATGAGGTTTTGTTTCTAATTCTAACAAGCCAGTGATATGGATGTACACATTTACAAAAGGAAAAATTCTTGGATAAATATTCTAAAATGTCAGTTATTCAGATTGGACATTATCTGTTGTACAGTCTGTGTCCTATGTCTTCTTCAGCGTAACCTATATTTGTGTCTCCATCCATCTCTCTTTCCTTTCAGGTGTGGTTTCAGAACAGACGGTCAAAGGAACGTAGGATGAAGCAGCTCAGTGCCCTTGGCGCCCGGCGCCATGCTTTTTTCAGAGGACCGAGGAGGATGAGGGCGCTGGGCAGCAGACTCGACGAGCCTGATCTCCTTGGCCCTGGGGGATACGGCTACTATGGAGGTATGAGAGGGGAAAAAAAGCCTCCTTCTATTCATTTTTTCTTCCCCTTTTATACACACAACCAATTGTCCTTCATACACAGCACAAAAACGTATTTTTCAGGCAACACTCAAATCACAGACCCTTTGCCTCACCTTGAAATAACAAAAGATTCTCCATCTCCTTACTCTCTCTTTTCTCCATCTCCCTCGCTTACTTATTTCACTACCCCCTCACCCACCCATCCCATCATTTCTCTCTATGGTTCTGTCTTTCTCCTTCTTTCCAATTAAGAATGTGGACTACAGGGACTGTTCAACCCACCGAAATCTAAAAGCACAAACATTTTTCAAGCGACATCACTAATCAGGTTCTTAGGCAAGTAGTCACAATCTGTGCTTTAAGCCCAGTGGATCTAGTCAGAAGTTTGATTAGATTTGGTTACTGTTTACGTTGCAAAAGAGCCTCACCTGAGAAGACCTCATCTGGCACAGAAGCGTGCAGTAGCCGCATGAAATACTCAAGCTGAGAGTTGGCAGGTTTACTCACTCTATACAGAGTAAATTGGGACAAATCAAGCAGTGCCTGCTGGGAAACAAAGCGTGCAGTGCCCCCTCGAACAGCATTCGATCTCAGAATCAAACGCTCACATGACATCTAAAATCAGAGAAACTTTAATTTATTTATCTGTTACAAAATCATCCAGCAGCGTTTTTTTTTTATATAGTCGCTTGCTTCTTTGTAGCAGAATCTATTGTTAATTTGTCAAACCAAAGTGGCATGTAATCTAAAGGCATAGAATTCCCAGCGTCCCCAGTTATTGACTATTTGTGCTTGTACAGTAAATAAGCCACATTAGCGTGAATTCACGCTGCAAAGCTGGAGGCAATGAGGAAGAGAATGTATTACTCCAGTTCTGCTTTCTGTTCTTTGGTGCTCAGCAGATAGTCTGTGATTCAGAGAGACGTTTATGGAATGGTAAATGTAAGAGTAATTGTGTTTTTGTATGGCCTGGAGAGAAACACACAGAAATAACTGCCAGTTTTTTTCTCAAGGTCTCTTCCTTTCTACCTTACAGTCACTCTTTTTATTGCGGTTATGTTTACTCCTTCACTCGTTAATAGTTTTTCATTTGAGTTTCTTGTCATTTATTCCCTCCCCAACCCACCTCCCCACCCCCCTTACTTTTGCACTGTATCAAAGCCAGTTGAACATCTAAACGCATTAATCAGAATAGCCCTGTATTTTATTACTGTCTTTAATACACATTCATTGACTTGGCCTCTCCATTGTCCCTTGGTTGAACGCTGCCACCTTCTTAAAGGATGTTCTGTTACGTTATCACCTCAGCTGAAGTTTATTCACAGCAGATTTCAGGAACAGAACTTTCCATATTTTCATTTGCTTTTCAAACTCGCTTTTCAGTGAAAACACACCGTTCATAACTATAAGAAAAAGCCATTAAATTCTTCACCTTTCATAAATATAACCTTTGATTGGCTATACACTGGGTTTTATATTGCCGAATACACATCTGTACACAACTGTTGATGTGACCTTACTTTTCTGTGCTAGGCAGGGATATTTTTCTCTGTCAGAAGGGTGTGTAGGAGGTGGTAACCACATCAAGGAAGTAAAATACCTAACTGTATTTGTGTGAAATCAAACCAATTCTGCTCAAAATGTAAAAAAAAAAAAAAAAAAAAACAGTTGGATACTTACAAATATTTTACAGTATTACAGTATATCTTTAGGTAAACATTTCCACATAAAGTGCTCAGCTCATTTACTTTGCGCTCTTAGCATATCTCAGTGCTAGCATATCAGTTAGCAGCATGTCTCTTAGCCATTGTTGAGAATGGAGATTTCAATTTAGCAACACTTTGGTGATGTCTACCTTCCCTGTAAACTGTTTTGTTTTGTATTGTTTTGTTTTTGTTTCTTTAAGCATAACAATTATTGTAGGTCATGATTTCATATCAGGTATTGGTTACAAATTAGCAAACAAACCATAAAGTCAGGCTAAGGCCAAAAGTAACATACAGTAGCAGGTGCTACAGGACATAAAAGATGGATCCTGTAGACTTGAAAATACAAGAAATATAGAGACTCATCATACAAATAGCTTTGTTATTGCCTATAGAAAGATATTTAGAGAAAGAAAACTAACCATCAGTATGGAAACCACACAAAGTGAGCTTGTCTAATCTGTGAATCTGGCAATGCTAACAAAATTCTCAGGGGTTTCAATGCTAAGCATTCTGTTATTGTCAAGGTTTTTACAACAAACCTTTCCACAGACACCCATCTGCTGTTTCGTTCCTGACATTTGCTATATTATTTTTAGAATTGCACAGAATATTTTCTTGTGCTGACACCACCTTAATTTTAAAAAAAAGCTGGTTATGCTACAAATATGTTTTTAGCTAACAACTGAGGTTTATATTAGTATATTAGCTGTTTTTAGGTTTAATCTTGAGTTTAAAATCTTAAGAATTTCAGAATTTCACATTATTTAGAAAAATATATTTAAGTATATTATTGTTTGAGAACTTGGGGCCCACAGGTTTCATTGCTGCATATACTACTGGTTACTGGTGACTAACATAATGCAATGTGACGTAAGAACATTCTGCTAGCTATTTCATAAGCTAGATAATTAACCAGATTCTATATATCATTTAAAGAAAAAAGAAAATGAATTCACCAAAAAAAAAGACTAAAGCATCTCTAATCAGTGGCCACTGTTTTTGATTTCCAGAGTACCAGGGTGATTACTATGGCACAGGCGTCAACTATGACTTCTTCCCTCATGGTCCACCCTCATCTCAGGCTCAGTCTCCTGCCGAGGTTCCCTTCCTGCTCAGCTCGGGCTCCGGAGACGACCAGCGCTTCACAGACGTGATGTCACATGATGACACACCAAGCCCAGAGTTGCACCCAAATGCACAGGGTGAAGGCGGATTTGGGACAGGACCCAGTCCACCATACCCACTGGCCAACAATGCCAACTACAGTGGGCAAGAGATGGGTGAAAATACCGTATGGTAGGGGTGGTTGGGGTTTCTGGACTGATAAATAGGGGGCAAAATGGGATGTGGTGCAGGACACAAGACTGGACGTTTAAGCACCAGAAACCCACCCAATCCCTTAAGAAATCCCACAAACCCCACTGGCTCTATTTGCTCCAGTTTTCAGAGGCGCTCTTCTGAGCAGGATGAAAACATGTTTCAAGGTCGTGACATCCAGGAAAAGAAACTGTCATGTGGCTCAGATATTGCAAGGACATCATGTTCTTTCTTTGCTCACAATCTCTTCATTCACTTTCTACAAACACTGGAATTCTTTCCATCACCATTGGTTTTTGCATGGACTCAGTTTTATGGTATGGCATCATACATATAAGTACTCATACCTGTTAGCCTTGTCCAGTTTTGTTTTTGTTATTATTTACAGACTAACAAAGGTTGTTGGTCTGTGTACAAATGGCTAGAAACCAGTGAGTGGATTTGTTCAGAAATTCGGAATAAATTGGGAATTGGGTAGTGAACTTTAAACCTGAGCCCTCTCATTTTGGTTTTGGTTTATTTCTTTGTCAAAGATCATCCCATTTGACTGCTTTTTTCCATGTTCTAAAACTCTGATCTGTTTTCATTCATTGAAAACCAATAAACCTTTTGATGACCACAGAGTTTGCTTTCAACCCTGTTGTGGTTTCAAGAGTTAAACACGCAAAGTGTCTACAGACAAGGTGTTCTGTGCTATGCCACTTCTCCTTTTATTTCTCCATTTTGTCTGACCTTCGTGTATTTGGGTATACAAGCTTCAGCCGCCATCAGTATGCAATCAGTCTTCTTTATATTGTTAGTCCTGTGGAAACCATTCACTGTAAGTGGCATTATTGACCAGATAAATGGTATATGCATTAGCATAGCAAATGGCATGGTGCAGAAGGTAGCAAGGCTACCTCACAGCTCTAGAGTACCTGTTTCGATCCTGATCCCATCCAGGGTGTATTACCACCTCAGACCCAGTTTTGGACTGGGATTGGCTCTTGATCCATCATGACCAGGATAAAATGGTTAATGAAGATGAATGAATGTCATAATCTAAATATCATTTCAGATCATAAGAACCTGTGTAATAGGTAAAAAAAAATTGTAGCTACAAACTAGCTGGAAATAACTAGAGATTGAAGGCCAATATTTTTATGTTTCATCTTTTTAGGAAAAGCATTTATATTTAATACAATTAAAGCAATTTACCTCTTCTACCAGTAGACAAATTAAATCTAAATAGCATAGAAAGAGAATAACATGGTGTTACAGCTATTCCTAATACAACCGAAGGAGCAACTGATGGCACCTGCCTATTAAAGATGTAAAGGCCAGAGTATCTAATTGATAAATCCGAGATAAAACCGAATCCAACCCCAAGAACTGCTATACCAGGGCAGACATCAAGTTTTATTTTAAGAATTGCAGACATAATCATAAAGTAGTCACACCAGAATCTATGTAGCATTGGACAGAGGAAAAACATGTGGCTTAAATTACAAGGAGAGTAGTGACATCTGTCACTAATATGACAAGTGTCACTAACATAGGGATAGATATTATAAAATGAACTCTGTATAATACTTTAAATTGTGTAAGACAGAGCCATGCACATATTAAGCTTGTACGTAACCTGCCTACTGTACCCTCCCACCATAATTTTGTGTACACCATTCCCAATTCGCCCTCCCATGTGTTTTAAATGTAGCAGGTCCTCCCAAGGCTTCTTTGATAGTAAAGTAAGAAATTCTGGAAACAGAGATACAATGTCTTACCTGAAACTATCTAAATATGTGAGAAGATGGCAATTCAAACTCACCACTAAAATCTACATATTCACGAAAAGTGCCATCTTTACAGAGATCTTGGAAAGACTTAACACCTTTATCCTGCCATTGTATAAAATATGGGGGAAATAAATGGAAGTCCAATATTTTTGAATAGGAACTATCTATGCCAGGACTGAACTGGTTCAAGAAACAAAAACTGAAACAAATGGTATTTTGCTAAGAACAAAAACAATTGAAAAACATAGTCAGACTTAACTGTTCTGAAACTAAAACCTTAATTTAAGATCTTTGTTACTGGTTAATAATGTTATTTTTCCATTTCATGTAGCCCATCAGCTTATTATATACACGATATTACCAAAAGTATTCACTCACCTGCCTTGACTCACATATGAAATTAAGTGCCATCCCATTCCTAACCCATAGGGTTCAATATAATGTCGGTCCACCTTTTGCAGCTATTACAGCTTCAAC
>CM074959.1:16959657-16982447 GCA_037577455.1 Pangasius macronema | reverse complement strand
GATAGGGATAGGTGGAGAGTGATGATTCGCTGTGGCGACCCCTGAAGGGAAAAGCCGAAAGAAGAAGAAGAAGAATCTACATAATATTAAAAAATGGGTTATATAGGTTATACATTATAATTTTATATAGTTTGCAAAATTACTTAAAAATACAAATCATAAAAGTTGTGATTGCATAAGTATTCAATCCCATTGCTGTGAAATGCCTAAATTAGTGCTGGTGCAACCTGTTGTCATGAGAAGTCATATAATTAGTTGAATGGCGTTTGACCTGTGTGCAATTCAAGTGTGACCAAAAAAAAAAGGTTGCAAAAAAAAATTCCAAACTTTGAACATCCCCCATTATGTTCATTAAATCCATTATTAATGAATGGAAAGAATGTCACAACCGTAACTCTGCCTAGAGGAGGTCGTCCACCAGAAGTCAGTGAGCAGGCAAGGAGGGCACCAGAGAAGCAACCAAGAGGTCATGTGACACTTTCATTGCACACAGGTTGACTGCATTTAACTAATTATATAACTTCTGATGGTAACTGGTTTCCAAAATATAGTGATTCACTATAACGGGTTATTTTGTGTAGATTTTATTACATACAATTCCAATTAAATCCATTTTATTTCCAGGCTGCAACAGTACAAAATGTGGAAAAGTTCAAAGGGCGGGTGAGTATTTGTTCTAGGCACTGTATAAGGCTCTGTAAAATGTGTTTATGGTTTATATAACCACCTCCATTGCAAAATTAATAACAGCAGCAAGTATTAAAACTTGAGCAGCAAACAGCAATTAAAAAGTGAAGCTTAAATCCATAACATAGTGGTTATGATGTCATGATTTATATGATTTATAGTTATGATGCCGATTATAACGTAACCCTGAATGTGCAAGCTTAAATCTTGGTTAAAAAAGTGAGGAGAAGTTGAAAGGGTATTTTACAAAGAGTATTAGAACAAAGCATCGGATGTACAAGGAAGTAATCATGATTGGGTTTAATAGTGAACATTTTGTATAGGAAGGATAGGAAGATCTGTAATATTTTATACAAAATATAATATTTTTCTTCTGTTCAAGTAATGAAAAGTGAGTTCACAAAAAGCAATAGTTACAGCTGAATCATCGTGACCCCAAACCTCAATATAAAAATCCAGCACTATAAAACCCTGCACATCAGGCTTACGCTGTATATGTATTTGTTTTGATATAGTGTATATATATATATAAGCTCTTCTACTGCATATATTAAGCAGAAGAGCTTAAACCTCTGTTCTGTACTGTTTCGTGGAAATATATCTTGGAAATGTGTACGTTAAGGGAGATTCAGTGAGCAAGTGTGTATGTGGTGTGTGTTCACATCTTGCCCTGTCGCATGGATCTGGTTTGTCGCATGGATCTAGTTTGCCGCATGCTCTGGATCACTTTGATTTTCCCCCTCAGCACCCTCTTGTCAATCATTGGTGGTTCCTCCCTTGCTCCTCGTCTTCTGAACTGTGCTCTGCCTCTGCCTCCTCTTCTTTTGTTACTTTTTCTTGCTCTGTGCTCATTCCGTTGTCGTCTTCTACCACTTTTGCCTCCTACTGTTCTTCCTCTTCCTTTCTCTTCCTTCTCCGATGCCTTCTTTCTCAGTCTCTTAAAGTTGCGTTTGGACATTAGAGGCACTGCCTTGTTTCTGGATCCTCGAAGGACCATTGAAAAACCAGAAAGATTGCTTAGGTTCTTTTCATCTCCCTCTTCATCCATCTCGTCCTCTTTTAGAACTGCCTCCTCTTCTTCCTCCTCCAGTGGCTCTTCCTTAGGAGACTGCTCAGATGTGTCATTCACTACATCCCTAACCTCCTCCTGTCCTTGTTCTCCCTGAGGATGAGTGAAAAGTGGAGAAGGTTCCTCAGCTGGACTCTCTACATCCTGTTCCTTCTCAGCTGCAGAAGCTACTTCCTGTTTCTCAGCTGCAGAAGCTATTTCCTGTTCCTCAGCTTCAGAAGCTATTTCTTGTGTTGCTTCAGCCACTGGATGATCCTCCTCAGCTGCAGGAGCATCGTCCTCTTTCTGTTGTACATGAGCTATAGTATCTACTTCCATTTCTTGGTTATCCTCAGCTACAGGAGCTGCTTCCTGTTGCTCTGCAGCTGGCTCCTCTGGAGTGTCCACAGTCTGAGCGTCATCCTGAAGAAGAGAGGGTATGTGTTAGAGTAGTGTAAACTACAGATTTTATTCCAATAGCTAGCAAAAACAAACTATTTTCAACTATAATTCTTAATAAAGATTTCATTATCCTTCACTGTTATACAGTAAGTCCATTTAAGTTTATATGATAAGGCATACATGGCAGATCCAATTCTATATCAGGTGTAAGTCGATAATATATTGTGTACTAGGATCCTGCATGTATTATTGACAACACATTATACTACTAATAGTATTAGTATCATTAGTATACTATACTACTAATAATAATATAATAATGCAAAAAAAAAAAGTAAAGCAATTGGGTGACGTCAAAAACCAAGTAGGAAGACTGTTCATTAACTAAAAAAAACCAACGTTACCAAAACACCTGATGTCCTCGACAAAATGTCAAAAGAACAAGATATGGTTCTAAAGCAAAATCATGTATAAAATCCCAATTACGTCCATTTTAGCTCCAGGTTGTAACACTATAAAATGTAGAAAAGTTCAGGGGGGTGAATACTTATTCAGGGCACTATAAAATGAATACATGCAATTCCAAAGATATTTACATTTTGATTAAGAAGTGTCAGGGCTAAGAAGGAATGGACTGGCAGAGAGAGAGAGAGAGAGAGAGAGAGAGAGAGAGAGAGAGAGAGAGAGAGAGAAGGAAGAGAAGAGGGAAGCTAAACAGTAATAAGTAACCAACGACGGAGAGAGAATAGAATCCTCTATAGAATCTAAAAGTTTGGTTCCTAGCTAATAACTAAACTACATATAAAACAAGTTAGATTTGACACACACACACACACACACACACACACACACACAAACAGCACCCCTATCAGAATCACCTAAACCAAAACTCCACTGTTTCCCAAGACAGAAAGACTCAGAAACACTGCTGTGCAAAGATCTTAGCGCTAAGTACTTTTGATGCTATGAGCTAATGCTAAGTAGAAACTGTGGACCATGGCACACTGATATAATCAGTACAATGATTTTAATTACAGAAAAAATATTTCTGTGCCACACAAGTTGTGCTAGCAACAAAAAAACAAAAAAAAAAAAACAGTAGTTGCATTTCCACATGCTATAAATTAAGTAACTTTTAACTAGCAATGTTTAGCTAATTAGCTGACATGGTACTTTGGAGTTGCTTAGCATTAGGTGTGAATATGAATGCGAATAAATAACCATTCATGTTCTTTGACCTGTTGTCATAGGCTGACGTGTGTGTGTGTGCGCACGTGTGCCCCGTGTGTGCGTTTCTCACCAGTTCTTCCAGTACAAGTGTCTCAGGGTCATCAGCAGGGACGAGTTCCTTCTTCTCCTCTTCCGCTGTCTCCAACCTGTGATCACACATTCAGGTGATTCAGATCTATGCTATCATCTTCTCCAGATCTCTACCCATGATCCATGGACATGCTTTTGCCTTACGAATCATCCTCTTTGTGTACGTGGTGGCAAAACACACTTCAGGTCTCTTCCAGTCTGGTACATTAGAGCTTTGGGTGTTCTAAACGTTTTGACTATTGCTCAGCTGAACTGGGCATTTTCAGCCATTGCCGGTCGCCATACTTTTCATTAATCTTTTCGTTAATTTCATTTGTGCATTCTCAGTGTCACCTCATATTTCTACGCCAGTGAAACAGGAAGTCATGGATGACCTCTTAAGAGTTTCTAAACACTCAGGTGAACTCAAAAATATAAAATATAAGAACATGAGAACATGCTTCATGACAGCATGCTTCAGTTACATTTTGGTTAGAAAGAATTTCTAGGGGTGCCAATAATTGACATGTGACACTTTTTTTATTTACTTCAACTAAAGGTTAGATTTTTCTCACATTTTCAGTGTGATAATATGCTAATTAACCACAAAGACATCATGAGAGTTAAAGACCTGTTGATTTTGGCTGGCCGGATATCCGGATATGCCTCTTCTTCATCCCTGACTCGCGTCCTCTGCCTGTGCTTACTGCGCCGAGTGAACGTGGAGATTTGCGTGTCTTTCTCTGCAGAGAGACAGACGGCATTTAAAGTCGGGGGAAATAGCTAAAGAGCTGTGATTAGATTCTGCATGCTGAAGTATTTTCTTTTGAAAGTGGAAGTGCACCCTGTTCAAAACGAATGAACTCCAAGCAGTTTTATATCACCCAATACCAAAAATACCCACCCATAGGGATGAGACATTTACATTCTGGAGCATATAAGTTTGGAAGAATGCAGGTTCAGTCAACAAAAAAAATGTAATAAACTGAAACCGATAAACTATTAATTCAAATAGGAATATCTCAGAAGCTCGTTTTTATTTTATTCTAAATACACTATTGTATTGGTGTCAATAACATTAAGGGACAGGTTTAAAAAAAAAAAGAAGCTCTGAAGCACTAATTTAGTTCATATAGATTGACACAAACATGCTCTCCATTGATGTCTGTCCCTCTGCATACCTTCAGTTACTGTATGATGCTTGTCGACAAAATTGATTTCCTCCTGTGGGAGAACAAACCACGATATGAGCTGTTTCTGCTGTTCATTTCAATAATTAATATCGTACAGGTTGACATCTACATGGCAAAAGGAAACAACAGAGAATTGCAATATGCTAAGTAAAAAAAAATATGTATTCATAAAGACAATTCTGTGCATCTCTAGAGGTCAGTTTATTAACAATTACATTCCAGTGCTTATTAATATCTAGTCTATAAACAAATTAGAAAATGCTTTAATTAATTTATATTCATCCTTACAGCTTGTGGCATTAATGTTAATGCAATTCATTAATATTAATGCTGTAAATCAGGGGTTCTCAAATGTTTCAAATGACCCCCCTGAGCACAGATTTATTTTAACTATTCAAATATTAGTCTCGTTGTTCAAATTTAATTGAATCCATTCAATTCAAGTGGCCAGTCAAATAGGCTCATAACTAAATATTCAATAATAAACATAATAACATTAAAATAATAGTGTGATTTCCACCACTGCAACAAAATTTAAAAATCATGGACTCTTGAGGGTCCCTGAACCCTGAGAACCACTGGTTTAAATAATTTAAAGTTATGAGTGCATGCATGTTTGGTCACTGATCACTAGGATTGAACGATATAATGATATTATAATCCCAGCACGATATTACACTGCCACAACAGTCAGTGACGATAGTCATTTATCGCCAATTATATAATACTAGCAGTCCTGAAAACTTTTATGCATTTTGCAGAAGCTCTGCAAAAACACTGGAGTTAGCTAGTATGAAAACTCACCAAAATCTACCAAAATAGCAGTCTTTTTCTCCATAGTAAAATCATTTGTGCAGGAACTCTCAGATACTAACCAATACTAAGCCCCGCCCCCTTCTCCCAATCTCACATGCCCTTAACTTGCACAGAAAATTGAGTAAATATTTTGAGTAAATTGAATATTTTATAAATTTTCATTGATGTGAAAGAGACTCTATCAGTGTATGTTTGATTATATAACATTAAACATCCATATATTTAAGATCAGTTTTTGGCCGAAAATGGTCAAAGGGGCTCGTTAATTTTTTGGCCAAAAGAGAAAAAAAAATTATGTTTTTGACCCAAAAAAATTAAACAGACCTGCAATGAAGTGTCAAATCTAACAATCTGAGCAGTTCTGATGGTGGAAATGCTCATTTTCTTTCTTTTTTAGGCAGGATGATTAATATCATTTATCACAAAAAATCTAACTGCACAAGATGATCACCGATTTAAAACAACAGAATGAACCTTAAAAAAAAAAAAGAAACATACTGTGATGTTGAGAATGATGTCATTTGATTCCTCCACCTCGTCCTCCGCCATATCTCCCTTTTGCCCATTATCCTCATCAAGGCCACCTTTATGAGTATCTACTTCATTATAAAGCATATAAGAAACTGTTAACTTTGAATAAGTAACCCATAAATGTAACCAAATCATGCAACAGTTATTAAATCAATTATAATCATATGATCAAATCTCATTTGCACTATATGAGATTAAGGTGTAGATTTGGGCAGAGACAGCTGGTGCACATTTTTCTCATTGTATTTGGTTAGATTTTATTGTAGATTTTAGTACTATATGGAGAGAGAAGGTCTGGCAGGAAAACTGACACCAAGGTTTGGTGCTTCTTTCAGTTCTTTGATGTGCAAGGTATCAATTATGCAATCTTCAGGTGTGGAAAAGTGTCCCACCAGATAATGCAACCAAATTAAAGGGTTGATTTTAGATCGGTTGTGAAGTCAGTCACACCATGCCACAAAGAAAAGGAATTCCTGAAGACCTATGCAAAAAAGTCTATCAGTGTGGAAAAGGTTTCAAAGCCAATTCTAAGGCTCTGGGGTCTACAAAACTACAATCAGTGCCATATTGTCCAAATACAGAAAGTTTGGAGTAATCTTTCCAGGAGTGGCCAGCCTGCCAAATTCTTTCCAAGAGCAAGGCATTAAAGCAGCCAGGAAGTCACAAAGAACCCTCAAGCAACATCCAAAGGTCTTCAGGCTTTTCTTGCTTTGGCTAAGGTCAATGTTTATGATCTTGGGACACATGGCAGAGTATCAAGGCAGAAACCATTGCTCACTAAGAAGAACATGAATGTTCATTTCAAGTTTGCCAAGAAGCACCTAGATGATTCTGGAACAATGTTCTATGGACAGATGAATCAAAATGTCGAACTTTTATGGTGACAAGTGCCCCACTATGTCTGGTGAAAACCAGTTTTGAAATGGTGCAGTCAATGTCCAGACCTAAACCCCGTCAAGATGTAGTGGCAGGACCTGAAATGCACAGTTCATGCTTGAAAGCCTACAAAAGTCACGAAGCTGAAGCAGCTCTGCAAGAAGGAGTTGGTCAAAATTCCTCCATAACATTTTGAACCACTAATCAATAACTATAGGAATTATTTGGTTGAGGTTATTGCTAATGGTTCGAGAGTCAGACTTGTAACCTGAAGGTGAAACTGTAGGTCTTGGGTTCGAGTCTTGGGTCTGGCAGGGATTGTAGGTGGGGGGAGTGAATGACCAGCGCTCTCTGCCACCCTCAATACCACGACTGAGGTGAGACCCTTGAGCAAGGCACCGATCCCTCAACTGCTCCCCGGGCGCCGCAGCTAAAATGGCTGCCCAGTGCTCCGGTTGTGTGTTCACGGGTGTGTGTGTTTTCACTACTGTGTGTGTGCACTTGGATGGTTTAAATGCAGAGCACAAATTCCAAGTATGGGTCACCATACTTGGCCACAAAGTCACTTCACTTCTTCTTCTTCTAGGTGTTGCATACCATTCTTGCATAAATACATGAAATATACTGTATATCACATTGCTGTGTTCTTTGTTCACTCAGGGTCCCTTTTATGAATTATTTGGTTGTGGTTAAGGATTACGTTTGGTGTAGAAATGTGCAAACATCCAGAAAATTAGAGGTCAAAGACTTTTTCACAGCACTTGATATGAAAATGTTAGGCCAAAACTTGCAGTTTCGCCTCACATGTGGCAGCGTGTTATGCCTAGTAGGTGGTTCTAGCAGAGCTGAGCCGAGCTGACTGTGGCGCGTAGAAGCTGAACAGATTTGATCATTTACCGTTCAGTGGTCTAGAGCTGAGTTTATAAGCCACTCTGGTCCTCTGGTAGGGGCCACCGACGCCCTCCACCTCCCAGAACAGGTCTACATCCTCCGGGTAACGCTCCAGATAATGCCTACACACTGCAGAGAGGAAGACAAATTGAATTGTCTATAGATTAGAAAATAAAAAATGTTCTTCCCCAAAATTTTTAATGCACTGTGTTTATTTAAGAAAGAAAGACTTTAGTCATTTATTTTAAAAGGCAAGACACTGTAGTTAGCAAAGACCATTTTGGTTAATTATTTTTCAGATTTTTGGAACATTGCATCTATAACAAGTCTTATCTAACACAGCAGTAACAAAAATACTCAAAACTCAACAGAAAAATGTTTATTTCACTGTAAGCCTTCCTTTATATTCATTATAAACCCTACTTACTAGAGTGGACACATATTAAACCACATGTTTAACAATTTTCTACAATAAATTTCCTAAAATGGTGATTATTGTTGGATTTATGTTAATGTTAATGGCATAACAATTTTAATAAGCATATTTATATTTAGTGAAGTGAAGTGACTTTGTGGCCAAGTACCCATACTCTGAATTTGTGCTCTGCATTTAACCCATCCAAGTGCACACACACCCGTGAACACACACCCAGCAGTTGGCAGCCATTTTAGCTGCGGCACCCGGGGAGCTGTTGGGGGATCGGTGCCTTGCTCAAGGGTCTCACCTCAGTCGTGGTATTGAGGGTGGCAGAGAGCGCTGTTCATTCACTCCCCCCACCTACAATCCCTGCCGGACCCGAGACTCGAACCCACGACCTTCGGGACCTCCGACTCTCTGACCATTAGGCCATGACTGCCCCCATTTATTTATTCGACAAAGCATTACATGCATAAATAAATGTTATTATTTGAAAAAAGTCCATTGCCAAAAATACTTAAGAATAATTAGTAATAATACTGGAGAATAAAAGTGGTGAAGGCTGATTGTGATATCTGGGGGGGAAAAAGAAAAAGAAAAACTTATTCACCTTTCACATGAAATTAAAATCTATGTGAATATTCTGTTCAAACACCATTTGGCAAATTTTTAAGCTCTGTGATGCAACATTCCAGTCAAATACATTTTTAAAAAAAAAAAGCATGAATCACTTGATCAGAGAGACAGGTTTATAACGACAGCCCTGTTGTAAATAAATTACAAATACCTTCTGTACAAAGAGCTGCACTGATAAGTGAACAAGTATTAAGTATAAATACAAATATTGCACAAATATTTTTTGATATAACTGTAGTAATCTACACTGACTGCATAGATCCACACATGTAAGAAAATACACTATGTAACCATTTGTTGATATTTAACACCAGCATTAATATACAGTCATAAACTTACCATTTTAATGCCTTTCTTGTTTTTGTTTTTTCCAAACAAGCCCAATTTTTGTGTGAAAGCAACCAAAAAAATTAGTGAACTGGCTGCCTGTTTTGAACGCATTTCACAGAACGACACATTTTAACCAACACTTCAATTCACTAAACTCTTCAGCATGTGCTTCACCAAGGTCGCAAAGTCTAAGACTTGAAAGAACGCCGAAACTCCCTCGTTAATTCACGGTCAGCTGAACGCGAGCGTTCTAACATCGAAGAGATAAACAGATCTTTTATTACAGATGCTTTAAAAAATTTCTCGGAGTTGTTGCCAGGTTTCCAAGGGAGATCGTGGAACAGAGACTAAAGGTGCAGTGACTTTCCAGGTCCAGTCCATGGCACACGGGTTGCTTCAATAAGTAACAGGTCTATTACTTCACACTCTAACGCTGCATTACAGATCTGATATCTGTAGTAACGTGTTGGTGTCAAAATGTTCTGGCCCGCATCATTTTCCCATGTGTTCTACTTGTTAGAAACACCCGATGAATGTTGCATGAATATAACCCCAGAGTCTAGCTATTCAAATGAAAATAAATGCTCTCTCACCATTTGCCATAGCTGGAGTCAAAGGGTACTTCAGGCCAAGNCCTCACGAATATGGAGTCCATGACAGGGAGGAAGTAGCACTGCCTCAAAGAGTTATTACAAACGCTACCTGAAGGAGCCACAAAAAAAAAACGTAAATGGAAGAATGAATGAATGAAACATTAATAAAAGTCATACTTCAGTTGCATTTCCACTCAGACTCAAGCTGCACAGGACTTGGGACTTGGGCATGAAGCTGAAGACTGATCAAATTCTGGCAACAAAATTAAAATAAATCAGTACTGCCAAAGTCACACAGTAACTGAATAAATCCAATCTTTTGTAGATTTTTTCTGGCTACACACACTACAAGCTGGAACTGTTATATCTCTTCCCAAGACAAATAATTATGCAGAAATGATTATCAATTAAGATTATCATCTTGAGCCACAACTAAAATATGACCAGTAGAAAATATTCCACTATGTACTCAGAGCAGTCACTTTATTAGGAACAATGAGTAGGAATGGATTGCTTGCTTGAAGTTAGATCTGTTCACTCGGGAAGCCACTGAAGTCCAGCGAACACGTCATGCTCCTGGAACCAGTTTGAGACGACTCGTGCTTTGGGACATGGTGCATTATCATGCTGGAATTAGCCACTATTATATGAGCAACTTACGGCCATAAAGAAATCCCTATGGTCAACAAATACTCAGACAGGCTTTGGCATTCAAACAATACTCGACAGGTATTAAAGGGCCCAATGTGTGCCAAGAAAATGTTCCTCAAACCACAACAATTTATCAGCATTAAGGATGTGACATCAAACGTACAAATTTTTTGTGGGAGATTTTCTACAAACTCTGTGAATTTTAAATACCATCACAGAAACCATCATACGTATAACATAAAAGAGACTTGAATGAACACAAAAAGTATAGATCTGAATATATTTCTTGTGTTGGATATACATTATTAAGAAAAAAAATGCCATTATAGGTGTGACATTTTTGCCATCCATCCATCCATTTACCATACCACTTATCCTGCACAGGGTCACGGGAAGCCTGGAGCCTATTCCAGGGAACTCGGGGCACAAGACAGGGGACACCCTGGCCAGGATGCCAACCCATCGCAGGGCACAATCACACACCCATTCACACACTCTGGACAATCTACAATCCATGTCTTTAAATTGGGGGGAGGGGAGTACCTGGAGGAAACTCCTGAAGCATGGGGAGAACATGCAAACTCCACCACACAGGACGGAGGCAAGGGATCGAACCCTCAACCCCAGTGTCTGAACCAGTACTCTATATATCCGATGCAAAAAAAATGCAATATTATCTATACTTCCACCAGAGCAGGTAAATACATTGAAATATAGACGAGTGAACATTTTAAAGAAGTATTTTCCTGTGCTCACAACTTTATTTGCCCATGGTAATGCTGACATTTGTGTGGAAATGTCCTACACAGAATACCTGCAACAAAAGGAATGAATGAATGAATGAATGAATGAATGATGCGACTTATAGTCTCATCTCTGTGTCTTAAAAATGGATTTGAATTTGTGTGCTGTGTTTATGTTATACTGTAGTATAGGACTAAACGCCACTGTGACACAGAAATTCACCACACCTCCACTAGAGGGAGTTCATGATACACTAGAGTGGATTTAGTGAATAAAATATTGAATAATCAGTTGCAAACTTTTAAAGAGTAAACAGACCTTTTGGTTTGACTGAGTAGAAGCCCAAAGCTTGGCCATTCTTCCAGAGGATTTTGGCGTAGTCGTCTTCACCGTGGCACAGGAAACCCATCTCTCCACTTCCCATCTCGTTAGCTCGGTAAACAATGCGGTTCAACACATACAGGACGATTCTCTCACCCACAGATCTCACCTAGTGATAAATAAATTTAAAAAAAGTGTACTCATATCCACCAAGCAGTTTCCTTATTTATCATTTTTATGTTCAGCGTATCTATACGATCAAACTCGCATCTGGTCTGAGTGCATGCAAATTTAAGTGCGACAACCAAAGAAATTATTTTTATCTATTATTATTAGCCTTATTAATATTATTAACCCTGAGTTTCAGTGTCTGATTGATTTCTTTTAGTGTTTTGTTAATTAATTTTTTTTTTCATTTGTTTATTATATTAATTCTGTTAAACTCTTTCAGCATACTCCTTTTACAAGGCCTGACGGGATGTGGCTCGTTATCCAGCCCATCTAACCTGCCCCCCTTGCTGAAAGTTTTGGATGGGAACTTGACTCATCTGTATTTGTAAAGTTTCAGTTCAATCGATTTCTAAAATACATAAATATCTAGTTGTAATGAGTTCACTCATGCTACTGGTAAAGCTGGGATAATGATTCAATTTTCTACCTGCCAAACCTTTTCAAATTAATTTGTACATTCTTGAAATTTTATGCTTTAATTCATGTTACACAAAATCAGGTGAATCGAAACCTATTAGTTTACGAAAGTAGTCATTTCACAGATGTTAACACAGTTAAAGTCTGCAGGGTGAACTGCAGTTGCAATGTATTCCTCAAAAGTTGCTTTAAAAAAAAAATAAATAAATAAAAAAATTAAAAAAAAAAAAACTCAACTCTCTTCTGTTCTACACACCTCTATTTATATCTCTGCATTGCTTTCTTAAAATAAGTTAACAGAACTTTATTTACCAGAATCGTTTAATTGGTTATTGAACATAGTTAATTTCATCATTGAAAAAAAAACTTAACAAATGAAAGAAGCCAAAGAAAGCCAAGCAAATCATTGTTCAATGCAGGCAGTGTACTACCCTGATAAGGCCTTCTCGTGTGGAGTCTGCTGTTTTGAGGATATCTTCCACAGAGTACCACTGACTGTTCAAATGCAAAGCCAAGGCTAGAGTGATAAAAAAAGAACATGAGTACAGTGGCATTTTTCACAACAAATACTAATAGGAGTCCCGTTTGAGTAGGAGCCTATTTACCTGAACAGCCTGTGTAATGCATATATGTCAAAATTGAGGAATCTTTCTAATTTCTCCAAAATTACCATTTAAAGCCCAAATGTAAAGGTCTCAACTCATAATACACTATATGGACAAAGGTTTGTGGACACATGACCATCACACCAATATGTAGTTGTTGAACTTTCCAGATTTAGACCCTCTTTGATAACCTTACCCCCCTTATGATAACTTCACCTCCACTCTTCTGGGAAGGCTTTCCACTAGATTTTGGAAAGTGGCTGTGGGGATTTGCCCATTCAACCACAAGGGCATTAGTGAGGTCCTGGCACTGATGTTGGGTGAGGAGGCCTGGCTTGCAGTCGGCGTTCCAATTCATCCCAAAGGTGATCAGAGGGGTTGAGGCCAGGGTTCTGTGCAGGCCACTCGAGTTCTTACACTCTAACCTTGTCAAACCATGTTTTTATGAACTTTGCTTTATGCACAGGAGCATTGTCATCAGTGCTGGATCATGTTTGGGCCCTTTAGTTCCAGTGAAGGGACATTTTAATGCTACAGACATCCTATACAAGTGTGTGCTTCCAACTTTGTGGCAACAGTTTGGGGAAGGCCCAATATGGGCATGATATGTGTGGTCAGATCTCCAAAACCTTTGGCCATATAGTGTAATGGCCTAGCTAATTCATCCATTGGTGTCCTTCATATTTAAACAATCTTTTGCAACACTATAGCTGGATAACATTCCTCAAAATATAGCAAACTTCTTTTTTCCTCATCGAATTAAACTAACTTCATCTACACACAAAATATAGGTAATTCAAAATAAAATAATAAAAAGCTAATAATAGCTAAAGTAGTCTACAGTTCAGTCAGACCACAAATCACCTTGTTTTGCAAAGGTATAGTATATCTCCTTTGAATAACTGGTGATACAGAAGTGGATAAATCATAAATTCACTAAGCTAATCCATTTTGCAATGAAAGCTCCAGTGTGCTGCCAAACAATCCCATTGGTTGCCCAGAAACCTAGGCCAGAAAGTGGTAGCTGAAGTAATATAGTAGTGTATGGGAAGCTGATTATAGGTGCATTGATATAGATTAAGGGAAACAAATTCATTCCTGGGGACAGAATGACTCTGTTGCCATATCATTATCCTCTTCCAGCATAATGTAGCACATTGTGTTTACACCCTTGACAAAAATTCAGCAAGTTGCTGTAAAACCTTTCACCTAGGAACTGTGATGTGTTGCATGAATAGAGTGTGCTATATATAGAGTAGCATGGTGTGTCATATCACCATGAATCACATTACAAAAGTCAAAACCTGCTTGGCTGGGCAGCTGGGCCAATGATTTGTCGACCCATGTGATAGGACTATCTAGACTGGGACGACACAATATGGTCTTAGCCAGCTCAAACATCATTTGTGACATCTGGATATTCTTCCAACTGCTAAAATAAAGTTGTCTAATAGGAATATTCAACAGATCTGCTTTAACTAAAGGACCTCTGAGTTTAGCCAACTACAAAACCCAATTTGCTCCCATTATAATTACGGGACTTGACTATGAATACTGCTGAATTGAAACCAAGTATCTCATCAGTAGTTAATTAAATTATAGGTGAACTATGCCTTTAATACAAGATAAATGAATAGGTTGTGACCTGTGTGTTGGTCTTGTGGGCTGAACAGAGCCAGGGCACTGTGCTGGGAATCAGCTCCATACAGAGGAACAGGGCCTACACTGGACAAGCTGAGCTGAACCTGGAACAGACGCAACACTTGCAGTGAGTAGCTGACCCAACATTAACTTTTTTCCCAACTTTCAAGCAGACTAGCAGTTTATCAACCCAGAATTCCAACTACACAACGTTTTGGTTTTAGGGCAGTCAGTTTAGGGTAGGTTATTTATTTATTTTATTTTATTTTTTGGTAGATAGTCATCAAGCCAATGCAATGCAATTCCAATGCAAAACTGTCTGCTCTTCTATCATTTTTATCTGCCTTATAAGATTTTGCCGTTGATTGCAGGAGGCTACTGTGTAGCCTACACAGCATCTTGCATAAGTATTTACCTCCAAAAAGATTTTGTAATGTTAAAACCTGGAACTAAAATGGACTTAACTGGTATTATATACGTCAACAATGTGCAAAAATATGCATGTGTGGATGTGAATGTGTTAGAATGGTCCAGTCAATGCCCACATCTCAATCTAAATGTGAATCCGTGGCAAGACTTGCCATTCCACAGCTGTCTCCATCTGACAGAGCTTGAGCAATCTTGCTAAGAAGAACTGTCAAAAATATCAGGATTCAGTTCTGCAAAACAGATAGAGACATACACCAGATTGCATACTTGCATCTGTAATTGCAGCCAAAGGTCGTCCTATCAAGTATTGGGGGTCAATACTTATGCAACCTGCAAATGTTTGCTTTTTTGTTTAATTAACTTTTGTGTTATAATAAAAATGTTTTGTACTTTCATATGTTAGGCATAGTATAACTCAAACTGTAAAAAAGTGCATTTCAGTTCCAGGTTGTAACACTACTAAAAAGTCGAAAAGTTCAAATGGGCATGACTCGAGGCACTGCACATTTTTGCTACTTGACAATATCACCTTCCATGTGTTTATTTATTGAAGCGTAAGGGTTCTGTTATTTAAACATAAACAACTTACAACACTGTAGAAAGAAAGTTAATAGTGAATATTTGTGACTCATTGCTACATTACAGCTTTGTATTTTGTAGGCATTGTCCATTTCTTTCTTTAGTCTTTGACTGGTTAAATAAAAACAATGCACTGATCCTGTGCTCCGCTGAGGAAAGAATATAATGTCTCATATAGACATTTACATTTTAGACACTAATTTATTGGAACAGGTTAAGATATATTAGGTAGTAGAAATGGGTCCCTCGAGGACTAGTGGTTAGAGCCCGAGTTTTATTCTCAGACATGGAACCAACCCCAGCCACTGGGGTTGCACACGACAATGCACTCCCAGTGCTAGTCCCAAGCCGGGATAAAATTGGGGAGGGTTGCATCAGGAAGGGCATCCAGCATAAAAACTATGCAAAATCAAATATGTGGACCAATGATCTGCTGTGGCGAGCCCTAACGGGAGTAGCTGAAAGAAGAACAGCAACAATATTAGTTAATAGATCTCCAGGAAAAAGGGAAGGCTTAGCTATTGGGAATTAATGTTGATGTGATCAGTAAGCACTTCTGCAGGAGAAACATAAGACTCAGTAACTACTGCTTAGTTAATGGTGAACTAATGCTACCATATTGAGTAATTAACTAGTAGTTATTAACCAGTAGTTATCACATTTTGAGAGTGTGGAGATAAAAAAAAAATGGGTTTATATCATGATTAAAAAATTACATTGTGTTGACAATCTTCCTAATTAGCAAACAAAGTTGCTGAAACACAAAATGAACACATTGTGCCAACATTTGTGTACTGTCTGAGCAGTCATCATATTGTAGGCTAAGCAGCATAGCATTCCACCTAGTTAAGCTCTGAAAGTGATGGCTAGGATCAGTATTACCTTCTCGCCACTGGGCAGTGTGAAATGGTGGGCATGGTCAGGGTCACTGTAAAGCAGCTCCTTCATGTACCTATCAGCTGAGCTCTGCAGCTCCCTGTGATTCGTGGCTCCCAGCACATCCACAGGAAAGCCCATCCCTGCATCCCTGCAAACGTTTAAAGGTCAGTCACAGATCACCTTCACATGGGCACGGTATAAGCTTATGGTCCCAATCAAACAGGTTTTCAGAGTATGCAGATGGTTGATAAAGTATGATTGGGGGAGGTCAGAAAACTCAAAAACAGAAACTGGCAAACAGTGCCATGTGAAGAGGCTGGGCTTGAACGTCCAGGAAACATTTCCAGGAAACATCTCCATTGAAATGTGGCATCATTTTACAGAAAGCAAATACACCATTTCACCTATTACTACTTGCAGTTTACTACAACTGACCCCTTGTATGATGGACAGCCTACAATTATCTGAGAACCTCCTTATGTTCTGAAAAACCATGGATGATCCAGACATTCAGTCCATGGATGATCCATGGATATCCAGGATCACCATGGATGATCCTGACATTTCAGTCAGTTCTCAGAATTACTTTTGACACACTGTACCAGCTTTTATGTAATATATTTTATGTAATATTTTCAAAAAAGGCTAACAAACAAATATACACACATGACATGCAAAAGCCTGACCCCTGATCTCCAGTGAAATACATTTGGTAACAGTGTTGGTGTTGGTAACAGTTTGGCTCAGGGACAAAAATCTGGTCAGAAAACCTCAAGTCAGCTTAAGTTAGCCAGCAGGTAAAGTGACGATCAGGAATGAATTTATGAATTCAAGGTTAAGATTACAAGTTTACTTTTGTAACCTCTTCAGGAATCCTGTTATTCTAGTTTATGCTTTGCAGTTGGCTAACAAATCTGTCACTACATGCACAGCTTCCTTCATCCTACTTGAAAGACTTCCTATGTACCTGTAGATGTAGTACCTGGATTTTTGTAGGGTAGTAACATGTCAATTTAACCACTAACATTTTACACTAAATGGAAATGCTAAATTACAGCATGTACCTCATGTAATGACCATCAAGAACAGCAATCAAAATGTATTTTTTTTTTTTTTTTTGCGAAATCACCCAGTTAGAAAAAGTCAGTGGCATTCAATAAGTGCAAAAGTGTTTGATATTTTCACACTATACTTTTCAACAATCCTAGTACATCGTCCAGGTATCAATAGTACACTACATCTAGTTAAATTTACAAGTGTGAACACACTACTAGCACTAATAATAATCCATCTGATATGCATTTAAGCTCACATTTTCATCTATGCTAAATAACTCACCCACATTTCATACAGAGAATTTGGTTAAGAAAAATTCATGTGAACATGACTAAATTTCTAGACAAATTTAAACGAAACTCAATGAAAACATTTAAGGCAGTTACTACTACACCATTTAGAAATGGCAAAAAATGCACTTAGATGTGAAAGTCACAAAAGTGTGTCTAAGCACCTGAACCATCACTGGAGTTATAAGGAATAAGGAAAGTTGTCACCTCAAAATTTATTTTCTAATTAGAAAGAATGTGATTGTTAATATTCTCTCTCTCTTACTAAACACCAGCATGTACCAACTAAATCTGCACGTACCAACAGAACAATAGAAGAACAATGGAATTCAGAAAAACATACCCTACTCACCTCATTTTTCAGACCAGGCCGACACAGGCAGACAAATTTCATTAGACTGGCAAGGAACTATATACAGCAGGAAATTAATTCAAGCTACGCAAACTGCGGACTACAGTCACTGTGTTTAAGCTTGTACTTCAAGTTCACTTTTGTGCACTCATCTTAACTTACCTGTAAATAAGTGTTATTTAAAGTGTGTGAGAGCTTACTACTTCATTTCATTGTGCAATATGCAAATACAATAACAAGGAGGTGATCCAATTAAATAATGGTGGTCGGGTGCATCAGGGATGGACAGGAAGAGACAACAACTTCACGGAGTGGTGCAGGAAGAACCATCTGCTCCTCAATGTGGCCAAGACCAAAGAGATGATGGTGGACTACAGGAGGAAGAGGACCACAACCAGCCCGATTACCATCATGGGTCAGGACGTTGAGCTGGTCAACACCTACAAATACCTTGGCGTCCATCTCGACAGACTCTACTTTCTGAGGACGGTCAGGTCCTTTAATGTTTGCTGCAAGATGTTAGAGATCTTAGAGATAGCAGTCTGTGGCAGCCAGTGCAGCCTTCTTGCAGCAGTATGCTGTTCAGGCGGCATCAGAGCTGGAGTTTCAACAAAGAAGGCCGGCTTGGTCTTTGGCTGCTCTCTGGACAGATTTGAGGCGGTGGTGGAAAAGAGGACACTCAGTAAACTCACAGCCATTCTGGACAATAAACAGCATCTCCTCCATGACCTGCTAGTTAAACAGCAGAGCTCCTATAGTGGGAGACTCATTCATCTCCGCTGCAGAAAGGAGAGGTCATTTGTATCAACAGCGATCACACTGTACAACAGCTCATCACTATGTTGGAACACTTTTTTGCATTGAGCCAGTCTTAGGATAAACAATAGTTGAATTTTAATAGTTGAACTACCACCATCCACTATTTGTATCCATATGCACTGCCACTTCCATTCATTTTTTTGTTTTCACAATGTTTACACTGTTGACAATGTTTGCACTGCACTGCCACTTTAATTCCACTCAAGTCTGCTGCTTGTATCTACAATGTTTACACTAACTGCTTATTGTTATTTGTTTCATTTACAATGTTAAATTTCTTTTAGTATACTTCTAACTTTCTGTGCTGCTGTAATAGCTGAATTTCCCTCTGGGATGAATAGAGAGATCTATCTATCTATCTATCTATCTATCTATCTATCTAGTATCGTTAATAGAGAGAGCTTGATGGCAGTCGAACTTGAGTTGGCACAGTCCCCACAACACAAAAGAAATTCAAAAAGCTTGAAAATGTCCAAAGGTGCACAAAGGTGTAATATAGTCTAGACAAGGCCAAACTTGCTCCAGAGCATCACTGTTAACTTTGCAGGAAATATCATGGTGATATGGAATTAGCAGACAATTTATGATATAATAACAACTACTCAGGCATACTAATAATAGTCATAATTATACCTGATTAAAATTGTTCTGTCTCTATAAGTGTTAAATATTAATAATTATTTAAAACACCATTACATATTCGCTACAAATAAAGGTGCTTTTTTTGTTGTATACCTAGTGTGGAGTTATTGTAGTTACTGGAGTTATCTAGTGACTTTTTTTTTTTTTTTGTGAGCACGTTAGTGACTGTCCTGCACTCGATATGACTCTCCAGCTCACATCACAGCTGCTGATACACAAGTTGAGAGAGCAGGTTTACTCGACTCACCACCAGTGTGTATTGGCTGACTGGGTTGCACTTGTGACTAATCACTGATTACCACTGTTCCCCAACAACCAATCAATGATCACCACTGTTGGTCCCATCCCCTCGCACCTCTTGGCTGTTGTTTTAAACTCTTTTCTTGTACATCAGGGGCACTCAATAGGCAGACTCCGGTCCGGATTCAGACCAAAGGACAGTCTAATCCGGACCAAGATCTAAATGTTTGTGCTAGTTATCTGACACCTGGCTAAGTGATTGTGTAAGCATACTAGTGTGTTAAATGTCTGCAACAGAATCATATGAACAAGCAAAAAGATAGCCAGTACTTCAATACTTTCACTCCCCTTCTGTTCTTAACTGTTGCCATATGACAACAACATCACTAAAAACAGCATCCCTATGACACGCTGTAATTCCGCACTCTCCGGTCCTAACATAACAAGGTTTCAACGTTTGTCAGGTAGCTTGTTTATTTTGGAAAGTGGCATTAGCGAATTAGTAAATGTCGGAAGAGCTACAAAAATGGCCTGTTCGAAATTGTTAGAGCTGAAGAAAAGGAATGTTGACAGTGAAAACCGTGCGTTTAAAGATGACTGGATAGATAAGTATGCATTTATATTCTACCTAACTGAAGCGCCAAACCTATGTGCAACGAGACTGTGCCGATTGTTAAGAGTGGTAATGTTAAGCACCACTATGAAACAAAGCACATGTATTTTGAGCAACTTTGCTCACAGAACACGTAGGTGAGAACAAAAAATCTTAACCAGATGAGAGAATCCAAACATTTTGGAGCTTTTGTCCTGGGTCCCTGGAGGACTAGTGTTTAGGCCACAGCGCTCTCACCGCTGAGGCCTGGGTTCGCTTCCAGGGAATCAACCCCATGAACTGGGGTTGTGTGCAACAGTGCATCCTCAGTGCTGGCCCCAAGCCTGGATAAAAATTGGGTTGGGCTGCATCAGGAAGGGCATCTGGCATAAAAGCTGTGCCAAATCAAATACACAGACCCATGATCTGCTGTGGTGACCCCTAATGGGAGCAGCTCAAAGAGGAACAACAACATTCTTTACATAGTTCTTGACATATACACTTGCTCAAGCGTCCTACTGTGTGAACCTTCACCTCGGTGGAAAATTGGTAAATGTACTACAAGGATTTAGATTTGAGTACCCTGTTGTAGATATTTACAAGTAATAAAAGTGAGGAACTGTTTCCTTCATGACTACTTACCTTTCACATTTACTCTCTGCCACTGCTGCTTTTCTCTGCCTTCTTCATAGAAAGTTTCCAATTTTGTAAATGCGTAAATGTTTAGTTTTTGCATGGTGCCATCACTGAAGATGACTCTTTCCATAAGAAATACATTATAATCTATTATTTTCCATTCTAATAAAACTATATTCTGTTCTATTTTATTAAACTCTATTAAACTCTTAGAAGACTTCCCTCATCATGTACCCTAATCTGTAATTTAATATGCCACTGATCGTGATGAAAACGCAAAAAAAAAAAAAAAATGATATGAAAATTAGTCAATGGCGTCACCTACCGACTTCTAGTGACTTTTTGAGCGGGAAGTAGCTACTTTCCCCCTGAAAAGTAACACTTTGGCAACACTGTCCACACTTTTCTTCTTTTCTTGCACTTCAGCGACGGTCCCTAGCGCTTCAGTGACGCAGATACAGAGAGAAAATGGTTTACTAACTCTAATTCGGGAGTTTTCTGACTTGTTTGAACCGTTTTAGTTGGTTCTCTTTTTGCTGCAGTATTCAGCTCAAGTACTTTTTCAGTAGTTTGGCGTACCCTCCGTGCGCTTTTTTACCAAAAATATCCGAAAGTTTAAATATGAAACTAGCTTTACACCATTAAAACAGACACGACGTCGCTTCAGCTAAATCAAACCTATACTTAGCTCACATAAACATACTCTAATATGGACTGTTTACAGACAGAAATGTGTGACAGAGAAATATTTTCAAGCTAGACTGTGGTAAAAATGGTTTCATTCATCCTGCGTGATGAAATTATTAAATTTTTTTTGATAATTATTATTATTCTATTACAGCTTTGCCAGTCATCATACATGATTATATGTATTCCCACTATGAAGAAGTCTCACCGTGGTGCAGCGCGCGCGAGCTCACGCCTCACAGCTGCTTCTCATCAACAGCAAGGCTACTGTACTTCATGTAAACACACATCTCAAACGATTCAGGAAAAACACGTCAGGTATGAGCAGTGACGGAAACAGGAATTACAAGAAACCTTTTCTTCTTCCAACAGTAAACCTCCAGCAACCTACTTCACCAGCTCTCAGTATCTGTAGTGCCTGTAGTGAAAGCACAGTAATGCTGCCAAGTCTTTTCAGGGGAAAGTGGCTAAAGCACACTCAAAATGTCACTGTATGACATCATAGACTAAGTTTCCTGACCAGTGATACATTTTTAACTTACAAATGAGGGTAACATGAACAGAGAGTTTCATCAGAATAGAAAAGAACAGATTATAATCACGTATTTCTTATAGAAAGATGTCATCTTTGGTGATGGCACCATGCACAATCTAAACATTTAAGCATATAAAAAACTAAACTTTCCATCAAGAATGCAGACAGAAAGAAGCAGTGAGAGAGAGTAACTTAGAGGACGTAACTTGATTGGGTCGAGCGGTGTCCCAAGAGTACTTATATTTCCTATAACCACACTGGGGGTGAAGAGAGTAGTAGTAGTGGAGATTTGTAGTGGAGATTTGTGAGCAGCAGTATGGCTTCATGGGTCGAAAGAGCACAACAGATGCAATTTTTGCTCTGAGAATTTTGATGGAGAAGTATAGGGATGGTCACTGGAGGTGAAGAGGAAGGCTAAAGAGGAGGTATATGGAGGTAATAAATGAGGAGATGAAGCTAGTGGGTGCAAGTGTTGAGGATGCAGAAGATAGGGTTAGGTGGAGAGTGATGATTCGCTGTGGCGACCCCTGAAGGGAAAAGCCAAAAGAAGAAGACACTGGGGGTGAAGGTTTCACTGTGTTTATCACTCCACTCGTCTGTGTTCGCCATGTAAAATTCCACTTCTAGTTCGCAAGGGTTACTACAGCAATGTTAGTGACATGGCAAACAATACTTTTCAGGAATTTAACTTTTGACTTAAAATATGAAAGCTTGTCAGATGATG
>CM074959.1:16942235-16959557 GCA_037577455.1 Pangasius macronema | reverse complement strand
AATGTTAGTGACATGGCAAACAATACTTTTCAGGAATTTAACTTTTGACTTAAAATATGAAAGCTTGTCAGATGATGATGAAAAGGAAGAAAGGACAGCAATTTTACCAGAAGCACCTTCAACTGGAATGTACAAATCAGTATGAGCAGAACATTTGGTCATATCGTGTCCGAAATGTCAGTTACTCGATATTAATTTCTTGTTCATAGAACCGTTGTATGAAAGCAATATCGCACGAACAAGTGAGTGCAATAGCTAATCACAGCCGTGTTCTCTTGCTCTTGAGATATTGCGTAATTATACACCTTCTCTAGAACATACTTCACTCTTTCCTTTGGCAAGTTTAACAGGTACTGAATTTTAATACACTTTTAATTTGTGCTGATATGGAACAGATGAATAAAACCGATTCTTATTTTCCATCCATATTAATCAAATAATGTAATTGATGAGCTTATAATTGCGCATATGCAGTCAAATGTTTACATAAACAAGGTCAATCAAAATCGAATTTAATACTGCTACTTAAAATGAAATAAATGCAGGAGGAATAAGGATCCAGGAACCTGAATGCAGAATAAACGTAATAAATGTCAAAATCTGAGGTATATAAAGATAATGATTTATTCGCTACAGAAATAAAGTCACAGCTTGAACAAAGTAACATGGTACAGTAATATCTGGAACAAATTGCCAAATAGAAGAAATTCTCACAAAAAAAATAGATTCACGATAAAAAGGGCATCAAGGTTGAAATGTTTACTTGTGAACAATATTGGAAAGCTGAACTATATTTCAGATGCACACAGTCCACCTGAAGTGCAGTAAATTTATCATCATGGATCTGACACAGGTGAGAGGTACAGTAAACCCTACGCAAGGTCAGACAAACACACTGTGACGCCTGAGAATAGTTTCTACTATAAAGGGCATCGTGTGTGTGTGTGTGTGTGTGTGTGTGTGTGTGTGTGTGTGTGTGTGTGTGTGTGTGTGTGTGTGTGAGTGTGTGTGAGAGCTCCCTCATTTGGTAAAGTTAGAGAACTGAACAAACCAATAAATTCACAAAGAGATAAAGGCTAAAATATGACCTAAAATGCAATTTCACTAATATAAAATAGTTTTTATTATTATATGATGCAGCAAAAGAACTATTTTATGACATTAAGGCCATCGATATACGAATACAAGATAATATGACACTACGGCAACACATTTGTCACATTTGAGTGATTAGGGGATTTAATTTTCTCTTCAGTTCACGAGTCCTCAAATAAAAAGGCTGGCTCACTGGCTGCATCAAGCAAAATGCCCAATCTTTTGAGCAATGAACTTAAGTGACATCTATATTTATTTTCATAAATCCTTCATACTCTCATTTACAATCAAATCCAAAAATCTCCTTTGGCTTTTAAGTGGGAGGAAAAAAAAAAAAGACACAAAATCATTCATACAGGTGACAAATTAATGGAAAAGCAGTGCTGCATTACTACCTGACATCCCCTTAGACAGAAGCGTCACTGCAAATCAACGTTATTCTGACTGAAACCATAATATTTTCATGGATATAATGTTCATTATAACATAATCCTGCCTGTAAAAGCTCAAACCTTGCCGAAATGGTGAGGGGAACTCAACGAGGGTGTACTGAAAAAAAAAACCAAAGTACTGAAACAAGGCATCAGTCGCACACAGAATGAATCATAATGGCTTAATTGGGTTGAATAGTGAGTGTTTTGTATAGGAAGGACAGGAAGATCTGAAATAATTTATACAAAATATTTTTTTTGACTGTTTCAGTAATAAAAAGTGAGTTAACAAAAAGCTTTTTTAACAGTTAGAAGACAGTGAATCGTTGTAACCCCGAACCTCTATATAAAAATCCAGCACTATAAAACCCCGCACATCAGGTTTAAGCTCAATTGTGTATGTGTGTTTACATAGACTGTGTATGCTCACTCATATGTACGCATGCATACACATACACACATAGGCACGCACACACGAACACGCACGCACACACAGAAGAGCTTTAAACCTCACTAGTGGCTGTTCTGTGCTGTTTTGTGTATTGGAACCTTTCCCTGTGTGTGTTCATTGTAAAATGCATGTTACGAGAGATTCAGTGAGCAAGTATGTATGTGGTGTGTGTTTCATATCTTGCCACGTCGCTTGGATCTGGTTCGCTGCGTGGTCTTGATCACTTTGGTTTTCCCCCTCAACACCCTCTTGTCAATCACTGGTGGATCCTGTACTTGCTCCTCCTCCTCCGAACTGTGCTCTGCCTCCTCCTCTGTTGTCACCTTTTCTTCCTCTGTGCTCATTCCCCTGTCTTCTTCAACCACTTCTCCCTGTTCCTCCTCTTCGTCCTCCATTGTCATCTTGCTCAGTCTCTTGGAGGTGCGTTTGGAGATTGGAGGCACTGCTTTGGTTCTGGCTCCCCGAAGAACCCTAAATGAAACATCTGATTTTTCAAGATTCTTTTCCTCTCCCTCTTCATCCAGCTCATCCTCCTTTTGAGCTGCCTCCTCTTCCTCAACCATGAGTGTGTTGTTTTCTTTCTCTCCAGAAGGCTGTCTCTCCTCTTCCTTAGAAGACTGTTCAGATGTGTCAGTCACTTCATCAAGATCATTCACTACATCCATAGCCTCCTCCTGTCCTTGTTCTCCCTCAGCATCAGAGCCAAGTGAAGATGTTTCCTCAGTGGGAGGATCTACTTCCTGTTCTTCCTCAGCTGCAAGATCTATTTCATTTTTCTCAATTTCAGGAGCTACTTCCTGTTCCTCCTCAACTGAAGTAGCACGTTCCTGTTCCTCCACAGCTACAGCAGCTTCATCTTGTTTCTCCTTAGCTGTAGGAGCTCCTTCCTTTTCCTCCTCATCTGAGAGCGCTACTACTTTTTCCTCCTCAGGTACAGGAGCTCCTTCCTGTTCCTCTTCAGCTGCAGAAGCTCCCTCCTGTTCCTCTTCAGCTGTAGAAGCTCCCTCCTGTTCCTCTTCAGCTGCAGAAGCTCCCTCCTGTTCCTCTTCAGCTGCAGAAGCTCCCTCCTCTTCCTCTTCAGCTGCATAACCTCCCTCCTGTTCCTCTTCAGCTGCAGAACCTCCCTCCTGTTCCTCTTCAGTCACAGGAGCTACTACTACATCTTCCTCATTTGCAATAGCTACTTCTTGTTTCTCCTTGGGATCAGGAGCTACTTCCAGTTTCTCCTCAGCTGCAAGAGCTACTTCGCGTTTCTCTACAGCTGCCGAAGCTACTTTTTGTTCCTCCTCCTCAGCTGCAGGAGCTACTTCTTGTTCCTCATGAGCTGCAGGAAATACTTTTTGCTCCTCATGAGCTACAGGAAATACTTCCTGTTTCTCCTCAGCTGCAGGAGCTACCTGAGTGTCTACTTCTTTCTGTTCATTTTCAGCAACACTTTCCTCCTCAGCTGCAGGAGCATCGTCCTCTTTCTGTTGCACATGAGCTAGAGTATCTACTTCCATTTCTTGGTTATCCTCAGCTACAGGAGCTGCTTCCTGTTGCTCTGCACCTGGCTCCTCTGAAGTGTCCACAGTTTGAGCATCATCCTGAAGAAGAGAGTGTATGTATTAGAGTAGTGTAAACTACAGATTTTATTCCAGCAGCAGTTAGCAAAAAAACTAGCACAATCCTGTCAACTACGTTTTTTATTCAAGGTTTCTGTATTCTTCACTGATGATAATGCACAGAAGAGTGTCCTGATTCAACATCAGGTGTAAGTCAATCGCTTATATAACAGCAATGAATACTATGTGTTAGGATCATACTTGTGTATGTACAACCTTTTGTACAGGAGCCTTGTGTTCCTCGGTCTCTTCCTCAACCTCCATCTCCTCTTCTTCCTCGCCGCCAGTGCCATTCTGGATGGCGGATTCATCCTCCTCCTCCTCTGCTCCCTCCTTCACCTCCTCCTTATTTTCAGCCTCCTTGCCGTTCACTTCCTCAGTCTTCAGTACAGAAAGACACCATGTGCACAGGTATTAAAAAAATTGCTTGTCAGTCATTAATGTACAAGTTCTGCTTATATTGTAACAATTGAGTGATGGCCAAAACCAAGTAAGAAGACTGATCATTAGCTAAAAAGCCCAACATGACTAAAAAACTGATTTCCTCAATAAATGTCTAATGGACAAGATGCGTATAAGCATATAAAGCAAAATCATGCCTTTTCCCTAAGTCAGTTTCCTAAAACTGCCCACCAAATGAAAAAAATATGATTTTGAATTTTTTTTACATTTTGATTAAGCGTCAGGGCCAGAGGGAGGGGAGAAAAGGCAGAGAGAAAGCTCTACCTAAAGCAGACGAGAGCGCAAAGCTAAATAGTAATAAAGCTAAAAACAGTAATAGCAGTGGAACCTGATGTGGTCTTCTGCTACTGCCTCTACATTTCAAGTGTTGTGCATTCTGAGATACTTTTCTGCTCACCATGGTTGTAAAGAGTGGTTATTTTAGTTACCATAGCCTTCCAGTCAGCTGTGATCAATGTTCACATCAAACATAAGAATGGGATAAGAAATCAATGTTCACATCAAACATAAGAATGGGGGAAAAATGTAAAATTAAACAGTGGCATGGTTGATGGTGCATTATCAGACATTCAAACAACAGATCTCCTGTTATTTAAACACAACTGTCTCAAGATTTCACATAGAATGATGCATTAAAAAAATTAAATAAATAACATCCAGGGAGCAGGAGTTCTGTGGGTGGAAACGCCTTCTTGATGAAGGACAGAGGAGAATGGCCAGACTGGTTTGAGCTGACAGGACGGTTATGGTAACTCAAATAACCACTCTTTACAACTGTGATAAGCAGAAAAGCTTCTCAGAACGCACAACATGTTAAACATTGAGGCTGATGAGCTACAACAGCAAAAGACCACATCAGCCAAGAGCAAGAATATGAGGCTACAGTGGGCGCTTGCTCACCAAAACTGGACAGCTGAAGATTAGAAAAAGATCAAGTGACATCTTTTCAACCTTCAACTGACAATTGACCTGTTGGCTATTGTGTAAGCCTACGGTGTGTGTGTGTGTGTGTGTGTGTGTGTGTGTGTGTGTGTGTGTGTGTGTGTGTCTCTCTCACTGGTACCGGTGTCTCAGAAGGAGCCTCAGAAACTGATTCAACTACCACACCATCAGCAGGGACAAATTCCTTCTCCTCCTCTTCTGCCATCTCCATCCTGTGATCATACATTGACACCATACAGATCCACAAATCTCACAACACCCAACTTCATCAGACTCACCTTCACAATCTAAACAAGCTAACAGGCTAATCCACAGTTTCTTCCACTCTAGGATAACTTTTTACTCATTTGTCTTTAATACTCCTGAAAAATGATGCCTTAAATTGGCAGTGCTTTCCTACATAGTCAGCTTCAGAATTATTGGCACCCTTAGTAAAGACAGTTATAAAAAGTTTAAAGAAAACATGTCTTTATGGATAATTAGCTTACTCTCCCAACGAAAACGAGAGAATTTAATCTTTAATTGAAGTAAAGTTATTCTACAAAAACAGCCAAACAACAACATAGATCCTCCACCATACCCAACAGTTCTTTTCTGTATAACCATCTTTGAGTGTTTAACCTGGCTTCAGTGGAAGTACAGTAGTGTCTTGCAAACACTTAAAAATCAAATAAAAAAAAAGGAACTTAATGCTTAAGTTACATTGTGACATTGTTTAAATTGTGACATTAATTAAATTAATAACTGTGATCTTTGCTGAGGCAGAGAAGTATATGTATAAATAAATCACATTTTAATTTGTTAATAAATGTGCACATCAGCTGCCTCAGCAAGACATATTGAAAAAAAAATTATTAATCTGTCTAAATTAGTCTGTTTTATTTTAGGTTGGCCAGTTTCAGAAAGAAAATACCAATTTAGCAAATACCTGAACCTGAAAAGACCCTGAAAGATGGAAAGAAAGAAGAGAGGATGGAGCTGCCTTCATTTTTGTATTGATGCTAAAGACCTGTTGATTTTGTCCGGCCGGCTATCCAACCCCTTTGCCTCCTCTTCGTCTCGGACTCGCTTCTGCCGCCTGTGCTCACTGCTCCGGGTGCGTGTGGAGATTGGTGTGTCTATCTCTACAGAGAGATAGAAAGAGCAAGAGAGAGCATTTAAAGATTCATGAAAACACGTACAGTGCATTGCACAAGTATACACAGCCAATGAATTTTTCTACATTACTGTATTGTTACAACCTGAAACAGATATGCACTTAAATTCAGTGACCTGGTAGTCAGAGACGCAACCAAGGGATGAAAACTAGGGGTGAAACAATACACTCTGGTCACTATTCCAATCGATTCACAATACTGGTTTCACTTCGATTCACAGAATATTTTGAACAAAATCTGAATGAAGAAAAATTATGACTGAAAAGACTCCTTTTTAATTGCTGAATCATAAACAATGCAAAACAATGTTCATTTTTGTATGTCTAAAACTAAATACATGAAAAATCAATCTGAACAGATTTTTAATATCATAAACTAGATGTTCACCATATCTTAAATACAAATAAATAATTTTATAAATTCTCCCCAAAATCTGACTGAATAAACAAAGTCTCTGACCCAGGGAAAATGATCTACTGAAACATAATGAAACAGTGAGTTCCTGAAGTGTCATTTTAACCAGAAACAGAGCTCCAACTGTGGCTAAAATGCCTGACTTCCACGGCTTCATTTTCAATCACTGTAGATTGTAGTGGCGCAGTGCTGGTGTCGTTTGAAAGCTACTAAAGATCTCTTTTTAACAGTTATAATATGGTTGTGTCACTGTATAACCTGTAATGCCTGTCGATCGCTGTGATCCAGGACTATCTATATAGTTTAACTTTATTGGTTGTGCTTATTATAAACTCTGGTGTTCAAACAGTGCATGTGTATTACATGTTCATATACATGCATACAATTTAAAATTAAGTAAATACTTATGCAAACCAAATGTACTCCTTGGAAATCTACATACCTTCAGTTACTTTATGATGCTTGTTGACCACAATAACCTCCTCCTGTGGGAAAACAAATGGAGAAGGTGATGTGAAATATGCTATATTAGTACATATAGATATATAGACATATTAGTATATATCGAAAATCAGAGGTTCTCACATTTTTTGCAGCTAGGGACCCCTTTAATTGTAATATAAATCACATGAACCATGTTAACATAGATTCAGTTTATGAATATAATCCAACTATTCAAATAATAGGCTCACTATTCAAATATATACAATAATATTTTAGTTTTTGATCTTTTTACTGTTGAACTTTCTTCTTAGAGAACATATTAGACCCAGGCGGACATTATTTATATATAGGATGACTTGTTTTGAATTCTGAGTTTGGATTAAATCCATTCAATAATAACTTGCATAATGATGGGTTGAGAACTACTGCTTTAAATAACAGAGTTCTTATGACAATGTAAGAAGAGCATTAGCATTACAGCCACTGATCTGGGATCTAAAATGACAGAATGAGCCTTTTAAAAAAAGAAACGTACGGTGATGTTAAGACAGGTCCCCTCTGATTCCTCCACCTCTTCCTCCACAATATCTCCATTTTGCCCATTATCCTCTCCATGGCCACCTTTATGAGTATCTACTTCATTATAAAGCATACAAGTAACTGTTAACCATTAACATGTAAAATATTAAAGTAATCAATTCATAAAGCAATTATGGTTGTGTCAATCAATTAGTCATGCTTGCGCTACACAGTACAGATGTTGATTTTGATGGAGGTTTAGATTTGAACAGAATCTGGTGTCAGATTAGCTTAAAAAGGCTAGTCAATCAAATCCCATATGCCTGAAGCTACATATTCCTTCTACAGTACTATTCTCAACCACAGCGTTAGACTTCCTACAGTCTACGGTTTAGTGTTTTGCCAACGTTCAAATTGGCAGCTAATTAGGAAGGCATTATTTTTGTTGAATCGGGTGTTTAAGAACAGACAAGAAACACAACAGCGTCCAGAGTCAGGAACACAGCTTTACCAATCACTTTAACAATAATTTTACCAATAAAGTACAGTAATGTAGGTAAATGGTCATATCTCACCCCAAAAATATTGCTTTCTAACTGACTGGTTTCTAAATGTTGGTTTTTAATTGGTAGCCTTTTGTATATGAAAATCTTTAGGCCAATCGTTGCAGTTTTCGCACAAATTTGCCATGTATTGGCTCTAGCAGGTGCAAATAACCAATCTAAGAAGCTGAACAGATGGATTTGATCAAAGTATTTACCGTTCAGTGGTCTAGAGCTGAGTTTATAAGCCACTCTGGTCCTCTGGTAGGGNCAGGTCTACATCCGCCGGGTAACGCTCCAGATAATGCCTACACACTGCAGAGAGGAAGACAAATCCAACAGTCTACAAAATAAAAGGAGCATTTTTTCTTCTCTTGAATATCCACTTTTTTCAGAGATCAAAAAAAGTCATATTTTAAGGTAAGACACTATAAGTAGAAAGGACAATTGTGGTCAGTCATATTTCAGATTTTTATATAAACTGCATCTATAACAGGTTTTCTTTTAAACTTTAGTAATACACATAAACAGAAAAAATGTTTACTTCATTGTTGTCCACTCACAAACAGTGCAATATCTAAAAGTCAGCAAAATTAAAGAAGCTCTGCCCAACTGTCACAATCATATCTTGACATTCTGTATATCCCTGAAAACCTTGTTTTCTGATATATTGTCAATTTGTGTGTCATTATTATACACTACATCTCAATTTCATTTCAGCCTTATACACCCCACTAACTAGAGTGGAAATGCATTAAACCACATTGTATTTTTAAAAACATTTTTCTCAAATTTGTTTTTTTTTCTTCTTCTATATTCAGAACCAAAAATTAGAAAGTTATTACAGAGGAATTTCCCTAAATGTTTATTATTGTTGGATTTGCATTTATACTTAAAAATGGCATAACATTTTTTATAATGGTGAATGGATGTTCAATAAAAGTTCCATAAAAGCCTCTCTTGAGCAAGTCTCCACAGCGAAATAAATATTTTCATTCTGAAAACTTCAAAAGACTAGATTTTTTGGTTAAGTATGCAAATGTATGCATATTTAATTAGATTAATTAGCCTCATAAATAAATGTACATTTATTAAAGATCCAATATACAAAAAATACATGCAAGTATAGTGCTGTGCAAAAGTCTTAGGCACATGCAAAGAAATGCCTTCAAAAATAATGAAATTAAATGTTTCTACATTTAAAAAAAATACTATAAAGAGCAGTAAACAGTAATAAATGAAACAAAGNGAAATGAGCTGTAAGTGTTACTGAGCATCTTGCAGAAGCAGCCACAGTTCTTCTGGAGACTTTGACTGTCACACTTGTGTCTTATTTTTGCAGCAAAACCCAGCAGCCTTCGTAATGTTTTTTTTGTCTGAAAAGTGTCTTTTATGTAATCTGCTGCTTTCTTTACTGACATACAGAAAATTTTCTGTGAAATTAAATTTTGTGGCTGAAAACTAATGTTTGGAAATCTGAAATGTTTTTGTACTGAATCAATAATGTAGAAGTCATAAAATAAAAATCTAGAACAAAATTCTAAAAGAAATAGGGTGCCTAAGACTGTTACACACTACTGTAGATCAGTAAAATGCAATTAAAAATACTCTTTTAATTTGAAAGTGAAATCTACATGAATATATACATCATCTAACTGTATGTAGCCACTTGGAAGCTCTGTGTGCTTGTCTGTCGTTAGGGTGCAGATCATCAACATAAAGGTTAATATATAATCATAAACTTACCATTTTTAAATAAACTCAAATTTCCTCCAGCAGCCCGTTTTACAATAAAAACCACCTTGAAAACCACCACAAATATGGTAGTATGTTTGGCTACCTTGCACACGTCACAAAACCGATATGCTTCCATTTTAACCGAAACTTCAATTTCGTGAGACGAGTTCTACAAGAGTTCTAACAGAGAAGATATTTTATCATAGACTATATACTGTATTTACTGTAAATGTTTTTTGTTACTGATGCTTTTTTTGTTGCCTAGTTTCCAGAGAGATCATGAGACAGAGAGTAAAGCTGCAGTCACTGTCCAGGTCTACAGACAAACAGGTCTATTACTTCATTTTATACCACTTTATCAAATACTCTGGCTTGGTCCACATACTTTTCCCACTTGGTCTGCTTGGTAGTTTAATTGAAAACCTAAAATCTGTAACAACCAAGCATGAATATAATTCCAAAAACTATTTAAATAAAAATTCATACCATTTGTCATAGCTGGAGTCAAAGGGTACTTCAGGCCAAGTTCATCCTCGTTAAAAGAATCCACAAAATCCTCCAGCATCTGCAGCCCGTAACCTTTTCCCCGGTGAGCTTTCCTCACGAATATGGAGTCCATGACAGGGAGGAAGTAGCACTGCCTCAAAGAGTTATTACAAACGCTACCTGAAGGAGGCACAATAAACAAACAGGCTGAATGATTGAATGAAACATGACAATAAATGTTATATTTCAGTAACTAAATACAAGATGTTTTTTTTCACTGAAACAGATTTTTGTGATATTGTTCTCTCTCTTCTCAAGACTGAGAATCACGTGAATCCCCGGTTCTGTGAATCTCCTTTTCTACCTGATCCTAAAGGTGATCTCTTGGATGCAGATCTGGTGACTGGGGAGGCCAATGATGTACACTAACTCATTGTCATGTTCAAGGAACTAGTTGGAGATGACCAGTAGCTCAGCACCATGCAGGAGATAGCTGTTACGAGACAAGTACATTATGGCCATAAAATGATGAATGCATGGTCAGCAACAGTATCCACCCCCAGCCTGAACTGAAGACATGAAGCAGGCTAGGTCCATGGATTCATGCTGTTGATGCCAATCATCAGCATGATCCTATCATGTGCATGTTGCAGCAGAAATCGTTACTCAGCAGACTAGGTGACGTTTTTATTACAATCTTCAGCTGTCCAGTTTTGGTGATCCTGTTCACATTGCAGTGTCATGTTCCTGTTCTTGACAGAAAGGAGTGGAACCTGATGTAGTCTCCTGCTGTTGTAGTCCATCCACCTCAACGTTTCACGTGTTATGCTTTCTGAGATGCTTTTCTGCTCACCACTTTTGTATAGAGTGGTTATTTGAGTTACTGTGTCCTTCCTGTCAGCTCAAACCAGCCTGGGTATTCTCCTCTAACCGCTCTTACCTACAGAAACGTGTCCTGCGTTTACGTTAAACAACACTGAACGTCAGTGTAATGCATATAAAGGACGCACATCTCCACAAGAGGGGGTTCAAAATACACCAGTGTGGCTTCAGAGAGTACATTTGTGAATAATCAGCTGCAGATTTTAAGAGTTTAAACAGACCTTTCGGTTTGACTGAGTAGAAGCCCACAGCTTGGCCATTCTTCCAGAGGATTTTGGCGTAGTCGTTTTCACCGTGGCAAAGGAAAGGCATCTCTCCACTTCCCATCTCGTTAACGCGGTAAACAATGCGGTTCAACACATACAGGACGATTCTCTCACCCACAGACCTCACCTAGGAGGCAACAACCAAACAAGGAATAAACGAGAATTAACAAGAAAAAGACACTTCAGAAAAGTGCACAAAAATTCCCCTGACAGTTTCCTTATTCGTTACTGTTATCTTTGGCATACCAAAAAAGAAAAACCAAAGAAAATGCCCTTGGAATTCCTACTCGGGAACTCGGAATGGTCTCCTCAACTCCAAGTTCAGCAAGTTAACTCACATCAAAATGGCTGTGCACAGCATCAGCAGTAAACAAAGTACCTTTTCTTATCTTTAAATGAGTCATGCTGTATATGCAAAAATATCTGCTTAGATCCATCAACATACAGGCATACTAGCTTGTTAAATCTAACACTGACTACACAGTTTGCTGTTTTGAGGAGGTAAATATATAGCCAAAGGTATGTGGACACCTGACCATCACATGCATATGAGGGCTTTCCCCAAACTGGTGGAAATTGTTTTTGTATGCTGTAGCTTTAAAGTTTCCCCAACAATGAAATTAAAGGTCCAAACCTGATCCAGCATGACAATGCCCCTGTGCACAAAGCGAAGAACTGTGGAAGAACTCGCGTGGCCTGCACAGAGCCATGAACTCAACCCCACTGAACACCTTTTGGCGATGTAGTGTACGTCACTTATTACAGTTAGCTGGCTAGGTTGTTGCTAACAAAAGACGAACATGGAGGTGTCCATGTTTTTTCCCCCCACTTTGTAGCTCAAATGCATGAAAGACATCCAGAAGTGGAAAAGTAGCTCTTTCCACTTTCAACTTTTGATTCATTTTTAGACTGCTGATTCTGTGATCCATGCTGCATTAAAAATCAATTCAAACGTTACACAAATACCCCCTATTAGTTTATGTAAGTAGTTCTTTCACAAATATTAACAAAGTTGAAGACTTTTGGGTGACTTGCCAATGCAATGAAAACACAAAGCACCTATGTTTTCCATATAACTTGCCTTTTAACAAAAAAGTGTTAAGCTGAAAAGCTATGTTCTGTCTGGGTATGGAAATCATTTCAGGGCCAGAGAAATATTTAAAAAAAATGAAATAAATCTAGTGCAATCCACTGAATATCATATTTGTATGAGGTATACTTGAAATGATATGATTATAACAGGTCTAGAAGCATGTCTAAAAATTACAAACTGCACCTTTAAAAAAATCAACCTGCTGCAGATGCCACCTAAAATGATGTGGTTTATATAATGTGCATTATTTCTTACATAATGTATTTTGTCGGCATGCAAATTTGATTTGTTTAGTGAGTCTGGAACAACAAGCTCTTTGGCACAGTAGCACATTGTTATGTCCTCTTCGGCTTTTCGAGGCCCACAGAAAACGTGTGTGCGTGAGCTTTTGTGTTTCAGGATCAGTCCTAGGATAAAATGAATCCATATTTCTGCATATGCAAATCCAAGTAGAGCTCAAACAACACACTCTGAACTATTTATGTCTCTGCGTTGCCTTCTCATATGTGTCATACAACTGAAATATGTACACAATGTTTAACAGAACTTAAAAAGACTCAGAAACACAAAATAATGATTAAAGAAAGAAATCTGACTTCAGTAAGTATTGACCAAGCCTAAATCATTTCAGCTTAAAAAAAAAAATAAATAAATAAAAATTTTAAAAAATCTTCTAACAGGGGAAAAAAGGAAGGAAGCCAAAGCAAGCCAATCAAATCATTGCTCAAGCGCAGGCCATGTACTACCTGGACAAGGCGTTCTCGCCTTAAGTTCGCTGTTTTGAGGATATCTTCCACAGAGTACCACTGATTGGCCAAAAACAAAGCCACAGCTAGAGTGGGAAAGAAAAGAAAGTGAATACAGAGGAGATAAAACGATTAACATTTTTAATACGTTGATTAATGTCTGAACGCTTTACCTGAACTATGGTTAAAATTAATTTACCAAAATGTACCCATATTTACCTTTTTCAATTCCATGTTTCAATAGCAAACTACTTTTTTTCTTTGAATTAAATTAGATTTCTCTACACATGACACGTATAAAAAAAACAAAAAAGCACAAGGTAAATTACATTCACATTCTTTTGCAAAAGATATCGTTTTGACTAGCTGGTGACACAGAGGTGGTCAAATCAAATTCATACGCTTACATACCGGGCATGTAAACAGCTCCAGTGTGCTGACCATTCCCATGTTTCGGTTGCCCAGAAGCTTAACTGATTTGGTTAAGAATGAAGTGAAGTGAAGTGAACTGAAGTGACTGAAGTGACTTATGTGGCCAAGTAGGTGACCAAGTAGTGTGGTGACCCATACTCGGAATTTGTGCTCTGCATTTAACCCATCTAAGTGCACACACACAGTAGTGAACACACANCTCAAGGGTCTCACCTCAGTCGTGGTATTGAGGGTGGCAGAGAGCGCTGGTCATTCACTCCCCCCACCTACAATCCCGGGTGGACCCGAGACTCGAACCCACCACCTTCGGGTTCACCTTCGGGTTACAAGTCCGACTCTCGGACCATTAGGTCACGACTGCCCCCAATGTATGGCAAGCTAGTTATTTAGTTAAGTGCATTAATACAGTCTATAGGACAAGATCATTATCCCCTTCAATACAAAAAAAGCTTCTGAAGCAGCACATGGTGCTTGTACCCTCAACAAATAGTCAGTAAGATAATGACCAACATTTTGCCTATGAACTGTGGTGTTCTGAGCAAAAAGAATGTGCTATAGTTACAGCATCACCATGAAGCGCACTGCATACCAAACAAAAACTTTTTTTTTTTTTGCAAAACTCAGTAAGAAGAAGGTTTTTTTCTCCTTTCTGTGGTTGTTGAACTTACTCGTCTCCCAGGCAGTTACAAATTACAACTAATACCCAAAACAAAGTCTGCTTGGTCCAGCAGCTGGGCTACAGATTTGTCCACCTTTTGTGACTACCTAGATAATATGGTATGAGCCAGGTTCTTTTTCTTTTTTTTTTTTTTTTAACACAATTCAACAGATAAGAACAGAACACCTCTAAGCTCAGCCAAGTACACAAGATGGAATTTTACTTTCCGGACTTGACCTTGAACACTGCTGAACCTCCTGTGTGATTACTGAAATTACAATCGTACCACAGTCGTTATTGAGGTATTTCAAATGAATCAACATATTAATATGCTTGGTGGACTCACTCAAAAGGTTTATATGGTCTATAATAATATACTTCACCTTCAGTTATTATTAGCAAATGTATGGTAACTATTTCTTTAATCCAAGATAAGTGAATAGAGCCGGGCTGTTACCTGTGAGCTGGTCCTGTGGGGTGAACAGGGCCAGGACTTTGTGCTGGAGACTGGCTCCATACAGAGGAACAAAGCCCACACTGGACAGGCTGATCTGAACCTGAAACCATTACAGTACTCACAGTGAGCAGCTGACTCAACAATAACTTTTTTCCACAGTTTGCAAATAGAGGAGCAGTTCACAAACCCAGAATTCCAAACACTTATGGGTTAAAGGCAATCAGTTCAGAGTATTTTTTTTAGTAGTCATCAATCCAACCACGGCAAAACTGTCTACTGTTCTATCTGCCTTATAAGATTTTGCTATTGGTAGCACGAGACTATAGCATAGCCTGTGCAGTGTCCTGCATAAGTATTTACCCCCACCCCTATACATGACATACAACCTGAACTTATATGCCATGAACCTACACAAAATATGAATTTGACTGTGTTAGAATGATCCAGTCAAAGCCCAGCCCTCAATCTGATTGAGAATCTGTGGCAGTCTGATAGAGCTGGATCAATCTGGCCAGGAAACCTGGGCAAGAATATCAGGATACAGTGAAAGCTGATAGAGACATATCCCAGAAGAGCTGAAATTCCAGACAAAGGCAGTTGTAACACTTATTGACCCAGGGGAGTGAATATTTATGCAAGCTACAAATGTCTGCCTTTTTTAAAATTCGTTGTTTACTTATGCAAGACACCGTACATTTTTTTTTTTTGCACATCACCCTGTCCATTGTCAAACTGCCATCCCTTTTAGATTACTGTTATGCAAAAATTTCCATTTTCTACATTTTAATTCCACACATAATTGCACATATATACAGGTTATCAAGTTATAGTTATCAAACCACTAGTACACCTACTGAGGACAAGATTATGCAGAAGTGCAATGCGGAGGTGTGTTTAACAGCGTGCTTTAGTTACGTTTTCAGAAAAGGCAACGCAAATGTTCACCAGTGGAAAGAAAAGTTGCTTTGTTCTGTATAAATATGAGCATGCTACTAGTAGGCATTGTGCATTTATAGTCATGCAAATATCCGACTCAGAGACCTGGTCATAATTTTGGGCTACTCATTATAAGTACCAGGAAGTCCTGACCATGCAAATAATCTACAACTAACGTTATGATACCATTACATTGTGCACATAAATGTCTTTAGAAGGAGGAGCTTTGGAGACAGGTTTCAATAAAGAGCATGGAATTGAAGCAAGGAATGCAAACTTCCTGCAACTGATTGCCAGGTCTGGTAGGAATTAGCAAGATCTCTGTTCTGTTTAATGGACTTAGGTATTTATAATAATATAAATGTAACAGTGTTACCTTCTTCCCACCGGGCAGTGTGAAATAGTGGGCGTGGTCAGGGTCCGTGTAAAGCAGCTCATTCATGTAGCTACGAGCCGAGCGCTCTAGCTCCCCGTGACTTGTGGCTTCCAGCACATCCACAGGGAACTCCATCCCTGCATGGGACAAAGGTTTTTGGTCAGTAATAGATCGCCTTTACACACTCACACTTTGAGTTTATTTTATGTTCCCAGTGAAAGGCATTTTCAAGGTTTCTAGACGGTAAAAAAAATGCACTTTGGAAAAGAGGTTGGGAGAGAGTTCAGAAAAATCACTCTACAAAACAGAAATGGCAAAATAAGTGACCACCTTAAAACCAACTGGCTAGTAATGACCTGTAAAGAGGGTGTGCTTGAACTGCCAGGTAACACTGTCATCTCTTCTGAAGAATGGCATTGTTGAACAGAAAGCACACACACAAAAATACACCACGTTTGCAAGAATCTCATCCGCTCTTGCTATGATACCGGTCCTTCATATATTATCTATGGTTATGTAACCTCAAATCGGTTTTGCTTTAATGAATAACAAACTATAATTTGGCCCTTTTGATGACCTCCATTTCTCATCTCTAACTCAGGAATCAACAGAGGACCCCATACAAAAACGTGATTCACACTACACCATGCACCTTCTAAGCTTGACCCCAGATATACAGTGAAGCATATTAACCAATAACTTACCAACAAAATAGTCTGCAAAATTATTTACCAAAAAAAACAAGGAAAAATAGTAATTGCATAAGTATTTACCCATGTTAGTGTCAAGTCAGTGAGCAGGAAAAGAGTTCAACATAAACTCACAACATAATACTACCACCACCATGCTTTACTCTGAGAATGGTGTTCTGAGCAGTGTTAGAATTCTGCTAACGTAGCATCAGACCTTTTTTTCTGCATGCTTGAATCTCCACAGTGCCTTTTCGCCAACTCCAAACAGGATTTCATATGGATCAGCACTGTGTGCCGTGTTTTTCAAACTACAGATCTGTGCAAAGCACTCTAAATGGCAAACATGTTACACTTAGATGAAAAAGGCACAAGAGAGAGTGTGTAAACCTCTGAGCCCCCAGTAGGGAGCTTGAAGAAGAAGAGTCACCTTAAAATTCCTAAAACCTCTTTTCTAATTAGAATGAGCTGCATTGTTAATATCCGCTCTCTAAACTCTAGCT
>CM074959.1:16913602-16931978 GCA_037577455.1 Pangasius macronema | reverse complement strand
GGGTGTGTGTTCACTACTGTGTGTGTGCACTTGGATGGGTTAAATGCAGAGCACAAATTCCAAGTATGGGTCACTTCACTTCACTTAATCAAGTCCCCACTGTTCCTGCTGACTTTCTCATCCAAGTTTGCTTTGAAATTGAATTTAATTCTAATTCTTAATCAATGCACTGGGCTGTAGTGTCGGCTCTCTTGGTTGTCCATAGCAATTCCCAGATTATGATGATTATCAATGGAAAGGCCTGAATAAAAAAAAAATAATAATAATACCATCTGAGGAAAAGTCTTAAAGATGACCTGAAAGTGACACCCACTCAGATTCATATTTTTGACAATAAAGTATATAACTTCCTATAAATTCTTTATTATTGTATAAACGTACTACGGTGACAAAAATGCATTTTTTGTTCCAACATTCCAATGAGACAACACTGGAATATACAAAAAAGGCATAAAGAATCATGAACACAAGTATATTTAAACATATGTAAACAACTTGTAGTAAAATATACCAGCCATGAAATAATAAAAAGGTACACATAATTAGACGGAGGGCCCTAGATAAGTGATATTTATAACAAAAAAGACGTCTGTCAAAATGGGAGACGTCAGTCGAAAATGCTAATATTCATTCATTCATTTGTTCATTCGTACGTTCATTCATCTTCAGTAACCTCTTTATCCCGGTCAGGGATGTGTTTGATCCCATCTCAGAACACTGTGTGTATTGCAAATAATAAATCCTTATGCATAATGTGACCTGGGTTTAGAATTGCGTAAACGCTGGTTAAATGGTCCCCATTAGCACTGATTTATTGCTAGACACTGCATTTTTGAGAGAACTGTCTCAGACCTTTGACTCCACACACATTTTGATTAGTTACAACAGTGGGCCCACAAGCTGACTAATAAGACCCCATACACGTTTAACAAATTAAAGTGTTAGTGACTATAATTTGTTAAACTGAATCAGATCAGTGATATGAAACTAGCCTATAAAACTAGGCCTCTGGATGCAATGTTGGATCATTTTAGTTATGAAGCTGACTGGAGCACCTTAAATAATTCAACCAAAGCTTTACATAAGCATCTTTAATGATTACAAATGTATCTGCTACCTAATCTGTGTGGTTCAGAGATAGCAACCTGGTACAGCTATGCTTTGGCAGGAAAAAAAAATAAGAATGTTAAAACCAACATAAGAACTGAGTAATGTCACAGTGAGCATGTGGGTCTTCCTTAAGACTGAATGAAATGGTCTACAATTCAAATGAAGATGACTCAGCGTGTGTGTCTAGCGTTGGACATGCCGTACGAACGCCTGGACAAGCTGTATGAATGGCTCCTGGCCCTCTTGCGTGACCTTTGACCCAGGAGTGGTGGGTTTGGTCTGGGGGGAAGGCAGAAGTCCGCTGGCGGGGGACGAAGGTGATCCTCGCCGAAAAAACCTGTACAACGTCGACAACAGGGTGCTCTGGGAAAGCAAGTGAGAGAAGTTTTTTTTTTTAAATCATGACTGTGGAACTGACAATATTGTGTAAGACAGATTAAACATTTAGTGATCTTAATGCATTTCTGGGTAAGACGGTAGAGGTGTGCACTGGGACCAAAAAAAAAAAAAAATCACAAAAGCAAGCACTTATTTGTGAGGATAAACAAGGGCCACATTTATTAACTTATATATTAGAGCTTATATGATGCCCAAGTGGCAGCGTGTGATGCATTTTATGCTTTCTTTGCATGCATCATCAGTAAATGCTTTGTTTCTGGTCAGGGTCACGGTGGATTACACTATTTAGGATTTGTTTATATTTTCAAAACTAAGTTTGTCACAGTTGGAACTTTTTGTGGGGATTGATTTCCTTCAGGAGCTAAAGGAAACGGGCCCACACACACCTCTACGTGGTGGCTCTCATGAAATCTGGTGGATGGAAAACTCAAGAGCAGACTCACCAGTTCAGAGCTGAGCTCCTGTTTAACTCTCTGTTTGTCTCGGGGCAGAACAGTCGGATCTTTTAAACATCGCATGGCCTGTGAGATCAACACGTAGAAACAGTTCTCCATCGAAAACATCAACAAGGACCTGAAAAGCAGCAAGCAGGGGTTAAAATCAAAATGGACCAATCTGCCTAACAAAAGGGGCGAAAAAAACAAACAAACCTGTGAGTGGAATAAATTATTTTTACGGGGCTTCCAAAACCTAGTTTTTGACTCAAACTGTCCAAAAGTATAAAAATCAGTTCGGTCCCAGCAGCAAATGCTATCCGTCATGTCAAATATTATTGGATATATTAGCAAAATTAACACAAAACAGAACTAAATGTTGGAACGTCAGAGGCCCTTTTGAGTCAACAGGGAGTTTTCCTTGCCATTGTTGCCTAGATTTCAGAGTAAAGCTGCTTTGTGACAATGTCTACTGTTAAAAGCACTATACAATGAAATAATGAAATAGCTGTTAACTGCTAAAAGGAAACTCCCACATCTGATTATGTAATGTGAACAGGACGAAGTGTGGGCTGGCTGTTTAAAAGGTCTCCGTGTACCAGTAACAGCGCCATACAGTAGCTGTGTCTACAAAACCACTGTAGAAGTCATGCTCAAGTTTCTCCTTACTTCATGGCTTGCGTTTCCTCAGATGACACCACTGGCTCCTTCTTTTTCTCTATCTGAGGGGCAAAACATACACAAACACAAATTTGAATTTTAAACACTTTTAGTGGGTGGTACATGTCGAATCATATGGAAACTAGCAAACTAGAAACACTATTAGGAATGTCAAAGCGTCTCCCATACAATACATTTAAAAAGGGTACCGCTGTATTTGTATTAGAGCAAAGTATTAATGCAAAATGTCTCATTTTTAAATCTATTCCTTAAAGATGTTGTTATATTCCTGTGGTTTTAGTCACTAGTGAACATTTTGATATTTAGTGCAATATCACATGGCAGTTGGTCTCTTTGACTTGTGCATGCTTTATACAGCAATGGATCTTTACATTATGAGAAAATAACCATATGAATGAAAGATATATGATGATGATGATACTGGTACTGAAGCTGATTTGAACGCACTACCTCTCCCAGCATGCTCAGCGCCACATTGATGGTGGCCAGCAGAGTCCCAAACGACGGAGCGACATCCGAATCAAAGGCTGGTGTCGTAAAACTCAGCACAAACAAAGTCCTGTACTCCGCAAGGTCCATAGACTAACAGAGACACACAAATTAAAACTTGAGTTTAAAAAAAATAAAATAAAAATAAAAGCACATGTACTTTAAGCTAAGGAACTATACACACACACACTTGCACGCAGCAAGTTTTACAAACTCAACAGTTTTACATTAAAATACAATTTCAGACAAATTAAGAATTTTAATAATACAAGGACATCTTGTATAATTGTTGTGTAGTAGTCTTTGACTTTTAGATGGCACTGTGTGTGTCTGTGTATGTATGTGTATACACATATATATGTGTATATATACATATACATACACACACACACACACACACACACACACACACTTATGATTATATATATATAATATAATCTTAATTATTAGCGTGTGTGTACCTGGTCTAACAGGATTTGGCAGCAGTCTGGTGTAAAGTGCTGTAACGTGGCCAGAGTTTTGCTGAGAATCTTCAGAAGGCTGCACTGCACCGCCTGCAGAGCTTTAGACTCCACCTCCTCTCGCTCTCCGACTGACGGCTGCTCTTTAGAGACGGGCTGTTGAGCTTGCTGGGGGCGGGGCCTTTGCGGTAGGGCCTCCCCGTTTTTCGCCTGTGAGGAAAGCAGAATGTTTCTGAGTTACAAAAGTAACTCTTGGTATAACACTTGGGTATGTTTATATAATTGCGTATGTCTCACCTGGAGGTAGTGGTGTAACATTTTCTTGCTGTGTAAAAGATATGTACATGTCTGACACAGGTAACAGAGATTCACCTGCAAGGTTTAAAGAAAAGAAAAAAAAACACTCAGAATAGTACTTTGTGGTTGATGCAAAAAATTCTATACGTGTTTTTAACATGTGTGCACTGGGGTTGCATGAACTAATACATTCACTAGTCGCTGATGTGGGTTGACTAATCGGGGCAGTAGAAAAAAAAAAACAGTGAGGCAGACGGTAAAGAAAGCAGCTAAACATACTTTGTTAGTCTGAAAATGTTTCTGATTAGATTTAGCCAATTCTATAATCAACTGCACAAGACTATGATTGGAAGTCGTTTTTTTTTCTTCTTTAATTGGATAAATACTTTTATTTTGACTTTAACTTTGCATGAAGTGGAGAGGTATGTGCAATTTTCTCTCCTCCTGCAGTTATCCGTGTTGCCCTTTAAAGCGAAATAAAGCTGAAATAAAATCCTCGCATCGTGGCCTAGTGAAAGAGCAATTTTGGAGCCACGGGTTGCACAATCACTATCCAATCCCACTCAGCTGGTTTAAATCCAGACGCGGTTCATGCCAAGTTAAAGAGGCTGATCTGGTTTAACACGGCAGTAAAATCTCCCAGATGCTGCTGTAGACATCGCTTCCTCCATTCAATAGCATATAAAAAGCTACCGCGCTGATTTATTTCCTTTTGTTTTAATTCTATTTGTAGCCTGTGTGTGGCTGTTAATTAAAGTGTGTTTTGACACGTTAACTGCTGCACAAATAAAATTTTCCAAAAGAGTTTTCATTTCGACTTTCTTGATTTCCTTGTCAACTAGTAAAAATTAGTACCCCTGGTGTATATCCCAACCCTACAGTAGATGGAAAGCTGTGCTTGCACACGGGCGTGCGTGTGTGTGTGTGTGTGTGTGTGTGTACCTGCACGTCTCGGAGCAGCTGTGGCAGGTGGAAGTGCCACTCTTTACAGAAGCTGGACAGCTGCAGCAGGAAACCCACTGTGTGATCGGCTTCATCCAAACATGCTAGAGACTGTACTGTACGCACTGCACTCAGACACTGAAACACACAAACACACACACACACACACACACACACACACACACACACACACACACACACACAATTAACATACTTTATACTGTCGAATCTTCACTACATTCACTGAGACACTTCACTACATTCACTGGGACATCGCTGTGGAAAACTGTGCATTGTTTGAGGCAAACGAGTGCTAACAGGGAGACTAGAAGCTGAACTGTCTGAACGAAAGTCAGTGGGAGAGATGCGTGTTATCACCGTGCTGATTTGTGGACAAGGATCAAATTAAATTAGGAATAAATCACCACAGTTGTGCTGTTATAGGAAAACTGTAGGAAAAGCTGATTGATTTTCCAATAACAGAAGTGTTTTGTCCCTCTTATATTGCAGAAACTTGTCAACAATTATGTCATGCTTTTTTTTTTTTGGTCAAACTAACGATATGGAAAAAAACAAACAACAAAAGAAAAGAACAGATCACAGTGGTCTATTTCATCTTCATAAAGCTATAAAGATGCTTCTGAGCAACCGTGTACACACTCATTAACATGGACATACCTGGAGGATGCGCTCTTGGTGAACCCCAACAAAGTCGAGTGCCTCGTTGATGAAGTTGTAGCGCAGCGTCTTAAGCAGACTCTCCATCAGAGACAGACAGAGCCGATAGACGCCGGGCCAGGAGGGGGCGTCTACGGGCTTACGGGAGAACGCCTGGGAGAGAGAAGAGTTTCAAAAACAAGGAAAGAAACATAAGCAGACATTGAGATGTTGGAATATGAGCATCGGAAAGTTTCAAACCTGTATTTCATTACTGTTTTCAACAGCCTAGTTCCTTTTAACTGCAGATAGTTGACAAATTAAAGGCAAAATCAATGCAAAGTGTGATTCTGGGTAAGGAGTCGGGCCAGAATCTGCCAGAACACCACCAGTGTGCCTTGGTATAGACTCCACAAGTCTCTATCCTCATTCTCCACTCCTCCTTACTCAGTTATTCAGGTTTTTCCTTTAAATCATCACCATTTATAACGTATACTAATTGTGCTAAGTAGCTACCAAAGCAATCAATGAACAGAAACAGATAAGCAAAAGTATTCTGTAACCTAATAGCAGTATATAATGCTATATTTGGAACTACTAGTCATTTAAATACTCAATTCACCATCATTATGAACTCAAATAAAGTTTGCTTGAACTGGAAGTGAAATGGGTACCTGTGTGGCTCCATTAGCTGGGCCTTCATACACACTGAGTAGAGGGAGACAGATGCTCTGAATCACACCAGCACCTGCTACTGCGGCTGCCCCCTACACAACCAGAGCACAACCACAAAAAATTACACTGATTATGACTTTGTGAAAGTAATACCATCCTGACAAATTGCTAGTGTGACATGCTTCTTCTTAGCATAATCATCATAACAGTAGAGTTGCGGTGTGTGTAGGGGTACCTGTGAAGTTCTAGCTAGTGTGAGCAGCAAGTGGAGAGCTGCCTCAGTGAAGTAGAGGTTGTGTTTGGAGCGCAGGCTGAGCTCAAGGGCACTGAGAACCGAGGGCAGGACGGGCAGCTTCCTCATCACCTGCAGCCACTGCTCACCATCCTCATCAGCCCTGCACAGCTCTTTAGATAGGTGCAGCGCTAACACACACACCTTATTCAGCAAAAGACAGAGAAAGAGAGAGAGAAGAAACCTTTTTTTTCCCCAGCTTACTCAGCAGTTCTCTGGACAAAAACAACTTACTGAACCTGGCTAGCCACAGACACAGACAGAGAGAGGCAGCCAAAGACACAGACAGAGAGGCAGCCACACAGAGAGACAGGCAGCCGCACACAGACAGAGAGGCAGCCACACAGAGAGACAGGCAGCCGCACAGAGACAAGAGAGGCAGCACCACGCACACAGACAAGATAGACAGCACCACGCACACAGACAAGATAGACAGCACCACGCACACAGACAAGAGAGGAAGCGCCACATACAGTCTAGAGAGGCAGCGCCACACAGAGAGACAGGCAACCACACACAGAGAGAGGCAGCCGCACAGAGAGACAGGCAACCACACATAGACAAGAGAGGCAGCGCCATGCACACAGACAAGAGAGGCAGCGCCACGCACACAGACAAGAGAGGAAGCGCCACATACAGTCTAGAGAGGCAGCGCCACACAGAGAGACAGGCAACCACACACAGAGAGAGGCAGCCGCACAGAGAGACAGGCAACCACACATAGACAAGAGAGGCAGCGCCACGCACACAGACAAGAGAGGCAGCGCCACGCACACAGACAAGAGAGGCAGCGCCACACACAGACAAGAGAGGCAGAGCAACACACAGAGAAGCAGCCAAACAAACAGAGAGGCAGCCACAAACAGACAGGGAGGCAACGCCACAGACAGGCAGCGCCACAGACAGACACAGAGGCAGCCACACACACAGATACACAGGCAGCGCCACAAATACACAGAGAGGCAGCCACACGCACTGATACAGAGGCACACACTCACAGAGTCTCGCTGGTCTTTCTGGATGCTGCGTGGTGCATCCGTCTCCATGCTGTCCTCCTGGGTGTCACCTTTTTGGATCATGTGACGTGTGCTGTCAATCAAAGCCATAGCCTCATCCTGGACAGTCTCACATACACACAGCAACAGCTGAGGCAGCTGCGTAATCTCTCCTCCTAAGCAAATAACCAATAATCAATAAGTTATATACACAAACAGACCTGTTCATCTATAACTGCAGTTACTTTAAGCTTGTAATTATGTCTATAATAGTTACACTTGGGGATTAACCTTATTTCTCACTACCCATTTTTTTTTCCAAGACACAACCTCACCATTAAGGCCCTGAATGTGCAGAGCTGATATGAGAGCTGAGAAAAGCTTGGCTTTGGTTCTCTCCATGAGATGCTGATCAGCCTGCAGTACGCTCTCTAACATCAGAGAGAGAGGAGGAAGGAGAGCTGGAGCTGATACCAACACGCTGAGAAAGACAGGGGTGACAGGAGGGGGCGGAGAAGAAGATAAAAACTTTAGTATAATATGTTTAAGCATAGTAATAACATCATCAGCTGATCTATAAAATACAATTGCAAACACGCACCTTTTCCATTGCTTGAGGATGATGAGCAGCAAGGTGGCCATCATGGAGCCCAAACGCAGACATGCTACAGACTGGGGCATCAATAACTGTGAAAGAGAGACATACATGAGTCTGGAGTGTAAGTAGCCTGTCGATAATTCAGATTTTGTCACTTTTCTGCACGAAATTTTAAAAATCCCTGTCGCCATGTCATAGAAAACAAATGCCTACCCATCGTTTGCTAATGTGTAAGTGCATGTATATGTGATGCACACATTACTTAGTGCGTAAGAGTTACAGAGAGAGGGGAAAAAAGAGTGACTCACTGTTGCTTTGGTTCCTTCTAGAACATCCATGAAGAGCTTCAGCCTAACAGAGTCTTCCTTAAGGTGCATTACATCAGACTGTATACACACAAACACACACATTGATAAAAGAAAAACATCGCTTATGGAAATTGTGTACACTGGGAACAGTCAGTAGCATAACGTTTAACAGAATACAGCTTGCAGTGTAGTACAGTACTCTGCTTTATTCTATTACTTATGACTAACCGAAAACTGAATAAGCTAAATTGTATGTACACTATACGGCCAAAGGGTTGTGCAATATAGTGCAGTACCATGTTACTGTGTAATGTGACTCATGGAGATTACAGTATGCCCACATGGCTGATGGAGATTAGAAGCAAGCATGAGTATAGTGTACTCAGATGGCTGATGGAGATGAATATGCATGAGTACATGTTTAGTCTCCAAGTATAGTGCACTCATGTAGATGACCGAGATTATGAGTGTAAGCATGCTGCACTATCATGTCTGGTAATGTGTATGTAGTGCACTCTCATATGAGTACGCCTGAGCATAGTGCACCCACATGGCTAGTGGAGAGAATGAGTAGGGTCCTCCATGCTGAGATGAGCATCTGAGTCTCGGGCAGTGACCTCACTCCTCCCTCCTCATCCTCACAGGCCACACACACCAGCTCCCTGACGTACTGAGACCAAAATTCATAGCGGCGCTGGGAGCTGAGGCGCTGCAGTGCAGCTTTCAGAGAGTCCTCCAGCTGACCGCTGCAACACACACACACACACACACACACACACACACACACACACACACACACACACACACCTCATAAAAATTACTATAGAGTATTTGTAGCTTTAATATAAATGAACAAGGATATATATTATTAAACAAATAATTCTCACACACAGATCAGGTGTGTATGTGTAAAAACGTGTGTGAGTGTGTGTGAGAAAACAAAACATAGCCACCACATTACAAACTGTACGTGTATATGCATACGTGTGCCAATAAAAGGCATACAATTATGCCCTAATTATTTTTTTTCACAGCATTCAGTGTGAAACTGTGTGTAATGTCATCTTACCTGACAACATAGTAGATCTCCAGGCCTATGATCTTCATTACAAAGGCACAAGACTCCAAAACACACGGCTAAACAAAAAAGAAGCAAATTGAAATTAAAACTATATATATGCACTGATCTTAATAAATCAATTCAATATTGTTATTAGAGACAGAAAATTAACGGTATAAAGCACAAGTAAGGGCGTGATGATATACTGGTATGAAAGTACACCTTTATAAGAATAGCTGTAGTACATCATTTAATGCAGGGGTTCTTAAACTTTTTGCAGCCAGCGACAGTTTAACCCTCAGTACAGAGTGATTTTATGAAAATAATGAATTTATGAACATAATCCAACTGTTCTAATATTAGGGTCATTATTCAAATGTGAACAACATATTTTTCCTATTTTTTTGAATTTTTCTAAAAAATTTTTAATTAAGATTGGTATTAAGTGTTTTTTTATAGGCCTACATGTTTTTTTTTGTTGTTTGTTTCTTTTTTTTGGCATTTTGAAGAACAGACACACACACACACACAGGCAATTATGTTAAGCTATAGGCAATTATGTTAAGCTTCAAATTTTTAATATACACATTAAATTTCACCTCTGTGGTCTCTGATGGTGGGGGAAGCATCCCGAAAAGCGGTGCTGTCAGATTGTCCCAGAACCTCTTTCTGAGGACAAAAGACAAATAATAAGAAGATGAATTAGCCAAACCCCACACAAGTGTAAACCATGACTACTAAAAATCAGCTGCCAACTAGCCTTTTTGTCAGACTGCATGCACTGCGCAACCAAATGTCCAAAAAATGTTTGAGCATTTCAGTTGGCTCTAATGACAATGTGTGCTGTAATAAAAAAGCAGTCTCTTTTACTGTCCTCAGACGTGTGGGGTGTGTGTGTGTGTGTGTGTGTGTGTGTGTGTGTGTGTGTACCTGCTGCGCAGTACAGACAGCGCGCTCTCTCTGCGGTCCTGCCACAGCGCGTGGAGGAAGGCGAGCGCCGCCCGCTGCAGCAGTGGGGGACACCATGACTGGCTCTGCACATCTGTGTCCAACAGCTCCAGGACCACAGACAGACAGCTCCACTCACCCAGAGAGAACTCCTGACGGACAGACGATTATTCAGATACCTAATACACACATGCTGCTTTTCCACAGACATGGATCCAGTACCTAATCTGGAACTGTTCAAGGCTTATCCACCACAAAATGCTAATTCATGGCAAGAAAATACAGACTGATGGTCTAGAACAGTGCAAGCAGTGACGTCAACCGTCAATCAGTGATCTGGGGAAGAGACTGTTTGTACACTCGTACCACAGGTGTTACTTTTTGTTCCCACTATTATGGAATTGAATTACACACATCTAATTACAGAGTGTTTTGGTGCTCAAGCATCACATTAGATTAAACAGCACTGAAAATAAGCAGGAAAATCTATCTGATTTCGAGCACCAGTACTTAGCTGACTTCTGACCTTTGTCCCCTCGCTGCCCTCTTTGGTTTCGAGGTTGAGGAAGAGCTCAATGAGACCTGGCTGTGTCTCCACGGCAACAGTGAGAAACTCCAAGATGGTGACCTTGACGCGCAGGTCCACCGTTTTGCTCTGCATGTGTCGAAGGAATGCATCCCTGATGGCTGCTGCATCACTGCCTAAACAAGCATACACTGACATGGGTGCCACCTGCACGCACACACACACACACAGAGAGACGCACACACCCACGCACACAGAGAGACACACATGCAGACGGACAGAGACACACACCCAGACGGACAGAGACGAACAGAGACACACACGCAGACAGACACACACACACAGTCAGACAGACACACACACAGACAGACAGACAGACACACACACACAGACAGACAGACAGACACACACACACAGACAGACAGACACACACACACAGACAGAGAGACACACACACACAGTCAGACAGACACACACACACACAGTTAGAGAGACACACACAGACAGACAGACAGACAGACACAGACGGACAGAGACACACACGCAGACAGAGACACAAGCAGACAGACACAACACACACACAAACAGACAGACAGACAGACACACACAAACAGACACACACACACAGACAGAGACAGACATACAGACACACGCACACATACGCACACATACGCACACAGACAGACACAGGCGCGCACACACACACACACACACACACACACACACACACACACACACACACACACACAAACACACAAACACACAGAGTGAGATTTTGCTGTCTTGTAAATGCAGATTGCTGAATTTAACACTATGCACTGAAACATCACGCTCTAAAATAAGGTACTAAAATACTTCTAAATGGGAAAATCAACCAGAGTATCACAGTAAGATAAGAATAAAAGACAGACACACAATATAGGACAAATATAAATACAAGAATAAAATCTATTAAAAAAACGATTATTGATTCATATTTTAAAGTGTCCACAGTAATAACAACACAGAGAATAAACACAGCAGCGTATAGCAGAACCACTTATAAACCTCATTAATGAACTGCGTGTTTAACAGAATTCTGCGAGAAGGAATTTTACCGAAGCGAGTCTCTTCAGCAGCTGAACAGCGAGTCTCGGCAGAGCGGGATCGTGTTTGTGGTAAATGTACTTGGCCAAAACTGCTATCAGGTTGTTGCCGTGGCCACCTGTAACAGAAAAAATATACAAAAATAGATTTACAGATGCAAAGAAGTCAATGTGCCAGTTTATAAATTTACAGATACAGTCAATCAGCCAAGACATGTTTGGTGTCTGAGGTTGGTGTCTTTAGTTTTGCACTGGACCTGAAGTTAATGTAGCAAACAAATCTACAGCTGCCAGATAAGCATCACGCAATCTGCATTCATAACACACACAATCTCCTCAAACTAAACGGCTGGGTAAGTAATACCATTCCCATCTTTAGTCAAATTATTCTTTCAAGTGAAGTTTCATATTGGTGTGGTTATTGTTTTACAATATGAAGTGTGTGTGGATATGTGTGTGTGTGTGGATGTGTGTGTGTGTGAGTTCTCACCATGCTGTGTGAGTGCCTGCTCCAGAGGAGAAACTGTGTCTGAATGTGGTTTGAGTCGGATGACATTGTTGGTGACAGAGAAGGCCAACTTCACCGTCTGAATCAACACCTGACCAGGACCTTCACAGCTCCCACTGCTGAGAGAGAGAGAGAGAGAGAGAGAGAGAGAGAGAGAGAGAGAGAGAGAGAGAGAAAGTACCAAAGAGAAAGAGCTAAAAATTGAGTTCCATGGTTTAAAACACAGGAGATGCCTCCACCCACGAGTCCTCATTGTTATGCCTGAAGAATTGCCCTTAAAATATACTTCAAACAGGAAAAAAACTATTAAACAAAAACTGTTTCTGCCAGTTGACCTTGCTGTGACCTTGACCCTGTTTGGATCAATTGCAAAATCTAATCAGTTCATCTGTTGGTTGATGATAATTCCATATGAATCCATATAAAAATTTAACCACGCTCCTTAACTCTGCGTTAAGGAGAATCTCGGACGAACGCGTGGGCGCAAGGACGGACAGACAGCCCTGAAAAAATAACGCCGGCGCCACCAAGTGGCAGAAGCATAAAAACTACGTGTATTAGTATGATAAGTGATCTAAGTGATCTACAAAAAAAATAATTATACAACACTTAAAAGAAAGGAAAACAATATCCTGAAATTAAAATTTCCACATTTTACAATATTTAGAGATCAAATTCAAAATTTTAACATCCAATCAGCTGCTTCCAATGATTCCAATCATTAACATATTTATTAATGTAATAAAAAGAGGTCATGGCATGCATGATATCTCAGAAAAGTGGGAAAAACTGATCAAATGCAACAATTAAATCATCAAGTTATCTAGCCATACTGGACTGGACTGTAGGTAGAAAGACCCCTTAACCTTAGATCTGCTCCCACACACACACACACACACACACACACACACACACACACACACCTGCTGGGTTGAGCTGCTAGCACTGTGTTGATGGTGTCCACTCCCACACCCATGATGTTCACCACGGCCTGGCCTGCTTCAGTGTTCGCCAGACTGTAGATACATAGAGACTGCAGGCTGGGAGTGCTGCAGGGGTCAGAGGTCACCAAATACACACACTGAGTCTCATAATAAGACAAATAATACTTTTACACATCAGTGGAACAGTGATTAACCTATGCAAGGCACTTAGACAGGAGCAAAAGAGCAGAAAAGATTCCTTACTGGACATATAGTGCACTCTGTAGGGTACACAAACTATTAAGCACTGCACTTAATGGACCTTAATAAATTCAAAAGACTGGCTTGACACTGAGATCAACCAAATTGTGTATGTGAGTGTGTGTGTGTGTGTGTGTGTGTGTGTGTGTGTGTGTGTGTATATGTGTGTGTGTGTGTGTGTGTGTGTGTGTATGTGTGTAAAACTAGCAATGATCATCAATGTCATGGGCTGTCTTACCTGCCCTGTGACTCCCCCTCAGGACTTAGATTAAGGATGGCATGGACCAACTCCAGAATCAAACAACCTGAAGAAGACAGAATTCAAAAATTTGCATCTCTCTTGAACAGGAGTCAAAAAATATATAATGATAAAAAAAATATCATCTAACATTCTATCACCTCCTTCTACTCCATCCATCCACCCCAACATTCATCTGTTTGATGAGTTATTATTTTAGTTGGCATTTTCTCTGTATTACGGTTGACATGCTTCATGTTGCATTGATATACCTCTATTACTCCATGCTTAGCTTTAGCAGCAACATACATTGAGAGTAAATTTAGAGAAATAAAGAGTGTGAGGTAGTTCAGGACTCAGAGGTTATCAATTAAATAAAATAAATGAATGAATGAATGAAAACCAAGTGTTTGAAAAGTGCCTCCACTTAGCATTACCAATTCCTCCTCACTTACATTCTCACTCTTTGGTGAATTATTTTTCTCCTAAACTCAGCCTAACAGGATTAATCCTTTTCAGTCTAATAGCTAACAATAGCGTTTTTGGCTGTTCATGAAAACGATGTCACCTACATGCGCGTGTTCACCTAATTCAATACTCTACATAATCTTAACGCAACGGAAAAAATATGTTAGAGGATGGATTAAAGCCAGAGAGAGTGTGTTTTAAAATAATTATTCATTTACATAGATCATGCCTATGCATCTGTCCCACAAATAATTATCCTAAAACACACATGCACTCTGGCTTGTGTGTTTTAGGGTAATTAGCTGTGAGACAGACACACAGATCATGCCTATCTTTACAGATCAGAGCTCAGACTATATAAGCTGTCTGCTCTGTGAAATCAGGGTGTGTGCGCGTCTCACCAATCTTCTCCCGGACACCATGTGTGTTGTAGCGCCACTTGTGGTAGGTAGGCAGCATCTCCTTCAGGACCAGAAGCACGCAGGGAATGAGCCCTCTGCTCTGAGTACTGCCCACCTGACCCTACACACACACACACACACACACACACAATTGCATTTCTCTTAATAACTTCAAAAGAGATAAAGGAAAGGCTTGTAATGATAGCAAACCTAACTATGGGTTCTTTAATAGAAATAAAAACTATTGGTGTCAGCAAATTACTGTCATAAAAGCAGAATAAAGCACTTCGAGACCCCGTCCTTGATTATTTTCCTGTAAGAGAAGGCTTGGTCATCTTTTACTCCTTACATAAGTGACATTAACGAGTAACATTAACAATTAATAAGTAACTAACACTCAATACAACTGAGGTATTAATTTATATACAATATATATATATTTGTTAAATAATAAATTAATACAATTAATACAAATAATCAACACCTGCATTAACTAATGTTCTCGCCATCTCATGACGACCAATATGAATCAACAGTTTAATGACATATTTGCGGATGATAACTAGCTTTAAAGTGGAATTTAAAGCATTACTGCTTTCTCTATCATACTCTTATGCTCTACAAACACCTCTAACAACACAAAAAGCTCTGAATGCAATGAAAAATATTTCTATAAGAGTTTAGTGAACCATGAACTGCAAAGACCCCTGCACTGACACACACAATGGAACTGCTCGCACCACACCAGTCTCAAAAAAGCGATGGTTACCGCATACTCTCCTCGCGGCTGCTCGATCAGCACCAGCAGATTACCGTAGTTACCTGCCTTCATGCCTTCAGCACTGTCAGACCAAGAAAAGAGAGAAAGAGAAGAAAGGCTGTCATGACAAGCACAGACTACAGGTTCATCACTAAATAATCCCCAATGTCCTGTTAAAGATCTGAATTTTAAAACATGGTAAACAAACATTATCTGCAATAACCTCATCATGTATAGAAAAAAGGAACACAGAGATCACTGGTGCACATTTTAGACGCATATCATTCACATTTCCTAAGCAGGGGATCTGTCAGTGAGGAAAAAAACGGCCAGAGGTCTTAGCAATCCAGCAATAAAACTAACTTCAATATCAAAGTATATGGTGCAAACATCTCCACAACCCTGAGAGAATTTATTTTTTATACCGCTGGTTGTGTGAGAGCTTTCAGTTTAATAAATGTATGGTGCTGGTGTTCACCTGATGGTCTGTGCCATGTTGGTTAGAGGTCACCTACGCTTCCCGTCCTTCGGTCACACGACGTCTGACCTGGTTTGGATGTGTGCATGTCTTCGTAATCTTTTCTTCTTGCTGTTATACAGTGTGTCCCAAAAGTCTCCATACATAGGGGAAATTAACACTTTTTAACAAAATGTCTTCCAAAATACTTAGTTTATATTATACATATTTATCCTCGTGGCTGGATCAGAAAGCTGTCACAAGGTCACGATGGACTTTAACAAAAAAAAACATGGCAAGCATATCACACACGACACTTATTAACAAATTCAAAAAGACTTGAAGTGTTGCGGACCATCTGAGAAATGGAGGTCCACGAACATCCACTGACGAAGGCACAACCGACCTGGTGCTGCCAAACACAGCCCCCTATGTATGGAGACTCATACAACAACATAATTGTAGTTATAACGATAAAGTCTAACCGAAAATCAGGGGTGGGTGGAAGGGTCCAACGGCACGCCGCTCGTCAATGAGGCAGTTGACACACGAAGCGATGACGTCCACCGGCGGGTTTATTACAGACGTCAGCCTGAAGAACAGTCGATAAGAATTCAATGATCTGTCATCAGTTCACAACATACTGTAAATAAATACACTTTAGAAATACGAAAAGATTTTTCCATGCAAAGATAAGTGAGTGACATGCAGACTTGAAGAAAAAAAGTATTCAAGTGCCTTCACCTCTGTAGCAGCATGTAGATGCGAGAAGTGAGGGGCAGCAAGCAGTCAGACACTGTCCAGTCAGTGCTGATGATCTTATGCACCAGGTCCAAAATCGGCTTCACTCGCTCGCAGTGCGCCAACACATCTACAAAAACACACAAGTTTTCATTTGTATCATAATGTATCAGTTCCTGATTTGACCACTAGCTGTCAATAGATATTATACACAAATATAGAAAAAGCAGCTTCTACCTGTGTGTGTGAACACTGAGTGTATGTGTATTTACCAGCGGTAGAGACAACATGCAGCAGCATCTCAATCTCGCAGGTGAAGAGGGTCCATGAAGAATAAGAATAATCCCAGCGCACCATGTAGGGCACGAGCGAGCGTCTTTGAACTGGTATTGTGGGGACGCCGTAGGCGTTCAATCAGACTGGACGTGGACACTCTCTCAGAGAGAGAGAGAGAGAGAGAGAGAGAGAGATACAGAGCGAGATGCAGATACTCTAGTCAGGTCACCATCTGCCTGTTTTGTGAAGTTAAATTTCATGTACACGTATTCCACACATAAACGAATGCACAGCTGAGCACAGCTGAGAATTGTTCTGGTTGGGGGCGGAGCTAATTTTTGGGCTGGAAAAATGAAAACAGAAGCCTCAAATAAAGAAATAAGCAAAATCCACTTTTCCTAACCCTAGGTGTCTTTAAAACATTATGGTTTATTACTCTTGCTTATATTGTTACTGTTCTAGCTGTTACTGTTATTACTGTACTTGATGGTGAGATCGCTACGGTTGATTGTTGATAGTTGTTTTTGCTGTTGATATTGTTCTTTTGTTTCTATTGTTATTGTTGATATTGGTACTGTTCTCAATAGCATTAGTAGTAATAATAGTAGCAGTAGTAGTAGTATTAATAGTTGTAGTAGCAGTAGTAGGAGAAGTAGTAGTACTAATACTAGGAGTAGTACTAGGAGGAGTGGTACTAGGAGCACAAGGAGTAGTACTAGAAGGAGTAGGAAGAGGAGTAGTAGTAGTAGTACTAGGAGGAGTGGTACTAGGAGTAGTACTAGGAGGAGTGGTACTAGAAGTAGTAGCAGTAGTACTAGGAGTAGTAGCAGTACTAGGAGCAGCAGTAGCAGTCTTTAAAAAAAAAAAAAGGCACAAAATTACAAATTGCCTCTTTAACACTGAAACGTTTTGGATAGAGAGAAGCATTGACAGAAACTGAAACAGAAGAAAACAAACTGAAAGTGCACTTTCACACACTCCAGCACACTCACTGACCCAGAGGATAGAGAAGTTTAGGTGTCTGTCTCCTCCACAGCGTCTCGTCCTCTCTGGACAGCACGTCGCTGGGTTTGTGTTTGTGCACCTCCGTGTAGAAGGACATCTTATCCAGAAACATGTACACCTGAGTAAGAGAGTGTAACATTAGTCGTGTGTGTGTGTGTGTCAGTAATCTATAGTAATAATATCAAGTAATATCTGAAAACTAAGAGAGTGCTTGTATTAACATAATGCAGCGTGTTATATGACCACACCGTCTGTGTGTGCGTGTGTGTGCGCGTGTGTGTGTGTGTGTGTGTGTGTGCGCGTATACCCTCTTGGCAGTAGATTTATCAGACAGCAGTGCTGTGAGTATCTGCAATAACGGTCCAATCTTATAAGGGAAAA
>CM074959.1:16885679-16913126 GCA_037577455.1 Pangasius macronema | reverse complement strand
AGTAATCTATAGTAATAATATCAAGTAATATCTGAAAACTAAGAGAGTGCTTGTATTAACATAATGCAGCGTGTTATGACCACACCGTCTGTGTGTGTGTGTGTGTGTGTGTGTGTGTGTGTGTGTGTACCCTCTTGGCAGTAGATTTATCAGACAGCAGTGCTGTGAGTATCTGCAATAACGGTCCAATCTTATAAGGGAAAACACCCACTGCTGAATCCAATATCATCTCCAAACCCACATTTGGCTTCTACAGATGACACACAAGGATGAAAGGTCAAAGGTTAAACAGAGCTAGAATGACATTCGAGCATCGTGTTTATTAACTGTGCGTTTGTGATACTCACCGACTCCCAGAAGAGCTCGGCTAGACTCGGGGCAGCGAGAACCTCACAGGCAACATTGATCAGGTGCTGGATAAGTGAAAATAAGTGGACGGGGGGACAAAAAAGGATTTATCAGGAAAATTAAGAGATAAAAAGATAAATAAGGCCCGCTGAAAGTAAACTGATGCGTCTTTGGATGTAACCTGTACCTGCTGACTGCCCAGCGTGTCCTCTTCAAACGAAGTGACCACAAATGAGAGGAGACCGTAGATGCACATACGTGCCGTACTTGCAGTGCACTAGAGGAGGAAAAAAAGGAGAGGAAAATGAGAGAGAGAAAAAAATAGGAAAAAAGAAAGAAGAAGAATATAAAAGCCAGCTATCTGTGTTCTTTAACATTAAATATATCAGTATTATACATATGTTAAACAACCAATGAGTAACTTATAGTGATGAAGCTATTTCATACCATCTGGCTGATCTACAGTAAATGTCTGAGTGTGTGATTCCTACGTTATTCCCCGTGCTGCCGAGGGCCTGCAACATCTCCGTGAGATACTGAAACACCCCGAGTTGCAGTGTGGTGTGGCCGAGTCGTTTGATGATTGGTCCGGCTTCAACTGGTTGCAGAGTGTGTCTCAGAAGGACCCAGGCCAGCAGAACCGGACCGTGGTGAGAGATATCGCCGAACGTCAGCAACATCTGATCCATCTCCTACAGAAAGACTCCAAACTTCCAGCCTTACCAAAAGGTCCGTAGATGAATAGTGCGTTGTCTCCTTGAACTTTCCCTGGTTTGTGAATGCCCTGGGGTATCTCAAAAATATATTTAGAATGGACAATCGGTTACATCACATTAGACACACTTTAAAATAGTCATTTTCAAAACCACGTGTTCGAGATGTCCTCGAAAAGCAGGACAGGCTCATCACACAAAATGTTCTTATCAAGATGATCATCGGACTTCAAAGTGTTCATGGGATCCTGTCTCTAAAAGTCATTCAAGAGTATAAGATTTAATCTCTTGGGAAAAGGTCTGTGATTGGTCATATGTCATGTCAATCAAACTGCCTCTGTGAAAACAAGGAAGTTTTTGGCCATTTCTATTAACAAAATGTGTCAGACTCACTAGCTAGAGTCTGGTTTGTGAGACTAACTGTGATGTAACCTGTAGTTAGGCTATTTTTTATAAAGGTCTTGATAGCATTTGTGTTTAATGTCTATGGTTTAACACTGATTGATTCTTTTGTGCCTAATGGAGCAAAATGACATGGTAACTATACAGTAATACATAAGGAATAAAAACACGGCAGACGTGCTGATGTTCTCTTGAGGATAAAAAAAAAATTCCTGTGGTGGAAAACTACAAAGGGTCTGTTACAAAGTGCTGACACTGGAGACTCCTTCCAAAAAAATGTTAAAACTGTCCTTAGAGAAAATCACCACCATAATCAACATTTCAATGTTTTTCTTTGTTTAATACCAGCATGTTTTTAATCCGTTTATTATTATCATTACATAATGTAAAATGCAGTTACTGATTCATTTCAATTAATTTTTATTTTGTATAGCGCTTTTTTACAAAGGTCATTGTCTCAAAGCAGTGACAAACAAAAGTATAGTGAAGTGTGTGTGTGTGACGTCTCTGATGAGCAAGCAGGGCGACGGTGGCAAGGAAAAACTNGAAAAACTCCCTGAGATGGTGATAGGAAGAAACCTTGAGAGGAACCAGACTCAACAGAGAACCCATCCTCATATGGTAGTGCACGTGTGTGTGTGTGTGTACAATGTGCATTTGTGTAGTCCATAGAAACCAGAAGACCAAAAATTACTGATAGAAATGATAACGTATTAGAATGAGCACATTAATATATGCGTGTGAATTGAATTACTGCTGGCACTACTTGCAGGGCGTACGACAATACCTTTTACTTAGTTTCGAAACACAACACCATATTGTATTATTATTACGCTTACACTTATTATGATCCGTTTTTTCTTTTTTTTTTTTTAAACAGGAAAGCCAGTACTATTGCATGTTCCAAATGTGACGCCTTGCTATAAAATTAAACGTGTGTCACTGCTAACATGGAATTTTTTTTTTTAGTAAATCCAGGTATAAACACAGAACCACACAGCTGTATAACAGCGGTGATTAGCTGCGGTGTGATTGTTCGGTATTACCTTGTTGATGTCGTGTGTGCTGCAGAGTTGATGCTGTTCCGTTCGGTCTTCCAGAGCACATTTATGCAGGAAGTCGATGTCCATCCCCTCAACGAGGATCAGACAGCTGAAATATCTATACAAGACGAGTAGAATCAAGTCGTGAGTACACAACCCAAAACCTTTTATTTACAATTTTTTCTCTCTTTTACAGTTTTCAGGTAATAATAATAAAACACATTCATGTAATAATAAAAAAAAAAACACAAAAATAACTTGTTAGTTTGACATCCTGGTTATGCATGTTTCTTCTAATATAGTTCCTGTAATTACTATTAATCATGTGTTTTTTCTAACCCGATTCGGTCCACTAGTGCATCCATGCTCTTGTCCACGAGATGTCTGTTTGTTTGGCGCTGTCCGAAACCCTGCTCCTTAAAGAGCCGAGTAAAGGTCAAAAGGTCACTAGGAGGCATCTCGAAGTAGGCGTAGTAAAGGAACAGGACCTCCAACAGCAATGCCTGCTCCCTCAGGCACTGAGAGAACCACCGAGACACCTGTCTCTCCGTCTACAAAGAGAAAAAGAGAAGGAGAACAAGAATAGGAGAGGAAGAGAGAGAGGGAGAAAGAACGAGATGAAGAGAGTGAGTGGAAGTGGCAGAGATGCAGAAAATTCTGGATTCGAAAAATTAATTCAAAACGCACCTACTAATCACAAAACAGAATAACTTTTTAAAGGACCTAACACAGAGCCTTGAGGAACACCATAAGCAACCCAAAGACTCTGCACAAGCGTGCTAACCTGCTGTACAAGGCTGCTTTTTGACTCCCAGTAGCCAGCACATGTAGTTTTACTACATGTAGTAAATAATAAGCAAGTAATAAGTTTTAATGCTTGTTTCCATTCAAACTTTCTTAGGCAGAGAGACACACAGACAGGAAAAAGACAGACAGAGAGAGACCCATGGACAGAAAATCCACCAACTACAGTCGCACAGAATGCTCTAAAGAGAGGTGAGAGAGAAGTGATGTCATTAAAACACACACTTACTACATCACTATTTAATTCAATTAATTCTGGTAATTCTATTCAGCTATTTCTTTGCCTGAATTCAATATTTACATAAAAGTTCGGGAGGGTTTGAGATAGTGAAAGATCGACGAATAGATAGTCAGAGAGTGAGGGACAGACAGACAGACAAACAGACAGAGAGAGAGAGAGAGAGAGAGAGAGAGAGAGAGAGAGAGAGAGAGAGAGAGAGAGAGAGAGAGAGAGGTTTCACCATGAGGTTTCCATGGGTTTCCCATGTAGGAGCTTCTGCATTGAAAAGAGCCTCATACTGCTGCTGGTAGTTTGACACGAGATCTTTCTCCAGCTTGTTCACACAGGTAGCGTACTCCTCCTGAACAAGCACAGATAAACAGGACAGCAAATCAGGACCAGACATTGTACATAAAAGCTCTATTTACCATATTAAATCATTTAGTTTCAGATGGACATTGCCAAAATTCAAGTAGGAGAACGTGAGACAAAAAAAATAATAAAAATTCAAATATATAAATGGTGTTGGGATGTACAAAGGATTTTTTTTTTAATTGTGCCCCCCCTGGCAAAACCAATTGCACTGATTATTTTTTTCGATTTAAACTTATCTTAAACTAATCTTATTAATCTTAGTACTGCATGCAGTGGTGTATTATAATGAAGTAGTAGTACTTTGTTACAGTACTTAAGTATTGTTTGGGAGAATCTATACTTTACTTGAGTTTTTATATTTCTGTCAACTTTCACTTTTGCTCCACTCCATTTCCTAAATAAAATGTATAGTATTACTCCAATATGTTTCCCCCAAAGGATCTCTGTTACTACAAAATAAACGCAGACTGCAAGCAAGCAGATTTGACGGATCAGTGGTCCGGCGCTCGCAAGTTAGATCACTGGTTAAATCCCACTGCGCAAATGCGAACAAGTGCTCTCAAAGACGCACTTACGTTTCGATTTCCACTCAAGCCCAGGCACGTCAAACACAAGCAAGCGACTGAGTGGAGTTCTGCTCAACAATAATGACAATGAGACCGATTTCATGATGGAAGCAGAAACAGCGGTTGATGACGAAGATGGACACCCACACCCGTGGCCATATTTGCGAGAAATGTTTTCTCATGTTGGAATGAAAGAGTCTTCGTACCGGATGAAGAGACTCTTATACTTAACTTAGAGTTAAAGAGCTAAGAGCTTGCTGCTCAAGCTGTGTATAGCACAATATTAAAGCTCCGCCATACTGCAGAAGACAGACAGTCAGCCATACGGTGAGCTGTTCACTCTGAAAGTTTTGCAGAATGAACGATATGCTGTCCCTGACAAAGCTGCTAGAGACTGAGCCCTTTGTTTCTTCCAAGAGCTTCAGCTTGAAGATGCTCTTTAAGGTGGCGTACATGCTTTAAAAAAAAAAACCCTTCTTTTTGTTTGACTTGAGAGCCAAGGAACAGACAGATCTGATGACGCTCGGCTCTTTACCCTATACGGATGCCTCTCATCCTGGAAGTAGGTGAGGAGGAGGAGGACACAGCGCAAGAGACAAACTCTCTCTTCGTAGTAGTAATCTGCGATCTGAGAAACAACACACACAGGTAAAATTATTTAGAGAGAAAAGAGAGTATGAGACAGAGGCACTTAAATATATATATTTTCCTGTAAGATTAATCTGTTAAACACACGCCTGTGCAATACTGCAGCTCGAAGTGTTCATGCTCATAGAACGAGTCTGAACTGAAAACACTGAATTTAGACACACAGGCATAAAAATGATAAAGAGAAGAGACAGACCCACACACAGGACAATGTACAGCTACGTATGGGAGGGGGAGCTTGGACAGGAAAATGGACAGGCAGATGCATACACAGATAAACACACGAAGAGGGAAATGGACAGAGAAACGTACAGAGAAGAAAAAACACAGAGAGTTGTATGGGCAGGAAAAAGGACAGTGAGACACATCGGCAGGACAACGGACAGAAAGACAAGCAGACAGGAAGATGGACAGATGGATGCAAGAAAACAAAAAAACTGACCAAGGGACACATGGACAGGAAAACAGACAGAGGGACACATGGACAGATAAACAGACAGACAGATGCATGGACAGGAAAAAACAGACAGAGGGACACATGCACAGGAAGAAACAGACAGAGGGACACATGCACAGGAAAAAACAGACAGAGAGACACATGCACAGGAAAAAACAGACAGAGAGACACATGCACAGGAAAAAACAGACAGAGAGACACATGCACAGGAAAAAACAGACAGAGGGACACATGCACAGAAAAACAGACAGAGAGACACATGCACAGGAAAAAAACAGACAGAGAGACACATGCACAGGAAAAAACAGACAGAGAGACACATGCACAGAATAACAGAGGAAGACATGAACAGGAAAATGGACAATTAGACAAAGAGACAGAGAGATGAGTGTGACCTTGAGCAGTAAGGCCTGGCTCTGTCTCTCGTCTTGCAGCACGGTCTTCAGTGAGTTTCGAGTTCCTCTGTAGTCTTCCTGCAGGTAGCACTGGAGAATCTGTACACTCTGCTGCTCATCCACACCCTGAGACACACACACACACACACACACACACACACACTCCAAGTGAGGGATCATATCTGGGTATGCAGACTTCTAAATGAAAATCCTTGGGAATTTCTCAATTTGATTCAATTTCAATTCAGGGTGCCAATATTTTGATGTCAAGCATGTGTCAGTGTTTTGCTGAAGCAACGAGTGTCACGCTGATTACCAGAAGTTTGCTGATGCGGAGTCCGAATTCTTTCAGAGACTGAGGAACATCTTTATCTGCCTTTAGCTTGTCTGCTGATGAAGAGCTGCACACAAACCAGCACCACATTTCCATTAGCACTACACAGAACCTCACTACAGTCTGCACAACACTACACAAACACAAAGGTTCACTCGGTGCAAAATATCACTGTGTTATTTTACAATAAATTCGATTCTTTTGTCTTTAAATAACTGCTGCGACTTTAGTTCATCTAGGAAAAGCAAATTCAATTCAGTTCAATTATATTTCATTGTAAATAGAAATGGTCAAAAGCAACACAAAATGGAGGCTATGTCTGCATCATATATTGTTTGTTAGTCATTAAGTAAAGACTAAAGCATGATTATGCTGTTATAGAAAAATTTGTCCTGAAGCGTTTTATTCCTCTGATACCACAAGAGTTATAACACACACTGCTATGACATCATTTCCTGTTCTACATGTGATACGTCCATGGTAAATGATTAGCTTGTTACGGTTTAACAGCATTTATTATCTGGGAGTTGGACAGCTGGGAAATATGTACCGTATGTACTTTTACTACTTTAACAATATCTAAGAAAAGTTTGGAAATATATTCTGGAAGCCAGATTTACCTGGGCGGCTTGTAGTACGCCAGGCCCTGCAGCAACCGCTCTCCATATCGCTCTAACTCCGCTTGGATCTGGGACTGTTAAAGGAAAAGGAAGAGTACAAAAGAAATAATTATGCAGGAAAGTAAAGTCCAGCAACATACCCAATTCGGCTCATCAGTTAAAGGAAAATTCCAACCCGGAATACGTCTATATCGAAATATTTGTAGCGCAATTCTGGTGCTAACTTGTTGGTCGATGCTGTATTTGTTTAATTATTCCTGTGAGAAGTTGGCGATTGTCGGCCACGCTGATGTCACAGGGAGACATTGTTATTGCTAGCTCAGCTACAATAGTGTTTAATAGGAGAAAAAAAAATTAAATTATCTCAAACATAAGAGATAACAGATCAGATTTTGCTGTTAGTTCCTAAAAAAAACAAAGAGCAAAAGCTTCTTTTCTTTTCTCTCACCATTTCCCAGTGATGTCAAATGCCATATTAATGAGCAAGCCACCACAGAAGTAGTGAAGAAGCAAATGTCGGATGCAAAGATCCAGAATGCAATGCAGATGAGTTAGCGATTTGTAAGATGACCAGCATGATGATGTTGACAGTGGCATTGGCATGAAAGCTGATCTATTTGAGTGAAGCGTACAGATGAGGAGGTGAGAGAGTTGGACAGATTAACGATTAAAGCGCTGCTGCATCACTCTCTTTAGGTAAGGAGGAATTCACACTGTCGCTACCGTCGGCACGCATTCCAACGGCATTGTGGGTAATGTAGGAGACCGTTAACCAGAGTAAAAATAGACCAAATGGGTTCAAAGACAAAAAAAATTTAAAATGAATTTGCCTGACTGATCACATATTGATTATAAATATTCACATATAAGATATTCAGGGTGGATTTTTCCTTTAATGACCAGCAGAAAATTCAGTCAACTTTCTGGAAAGGTGAATATTGGATAGATATTTATTAACCGGTTCCCGCAGAGCAGATCTCCCCAGCAAGATGGTCCATAACTCCCGACTGCTCCTAAATTAATAAATGATAAAGCATTAATATTAGTGTTCAGGGCAACTGAAAGTGGTGCACATCATTATCCAGTCAATAAAACACTCAGAGTCATTAAAACTACACGTTTTAAAGTTTTCAGTAGGTGTCTAAGCAGCTAGTTTGAACTGAACTGATTATGTTAAGGAGGCAGATTTCAGTATTAAAAAAAAATATTAGATCATGTTTAGATGTACCCTCTTATTTAAGCTTATGAATGTATTTAAGCTTATTAGTGTTAATGAATGCATGGTTAGTTTCATATACAAAGAATTCAAATTAGCCGGATGAAACCTGATTTTAAAAATGCTTATAAAAAGGCATTTTATGCAATTATAAAATGCAATTATAAAAATTAATAAGTTCCAGGTCAAATATTTACATTTTATTACAACTTTCCTATAACGAGTAATGATTTAATTTCAGTGCTTAGCTACCTATCCAACAGCTTCATTGTTAGCTTAGCTTTCACCGGCTCAATCCCAAATGGCTCTCTACTGCCCGAACTCGTGCACTACATAGCACGCAGAATTGATCGCCTCTACGCCCTATGTAGTGCCCTACATGTCCAATATCCACGTCATTTGGGATTTGGCCACCACGTTCCCTCCACATTGTGGACACTCACTTTCCAAGCATAGCTTCAAGAAAACGGTATGACATTTTCCTAACTCGACAAAGCGTTATTACAGAAATTCGTAAGTAAAGACACGGCACAAATGAAATTTAGAACATTACAGTTTAGAAGACACTAAAGTTTGTTTTTCTTTCATTTACCTGATACAAATTTCTGAGTCCGCCATCTTCACCAAGACCAAGTGACCAATCAGAAGCGGGCTCTTCGCTGACGTCACATTATCGATTCAATTTCCGGAGTCCCTCTCTAAAACATACATACGTACATACATACATACATACATACATACATACATATATAGAAATTTTAATTAAAATTAATTTTTTAAAAAATTACAGTACGTTTTATAATACTAACAACATCTCTTGTACCACGTGACCGAACTGTCAGGCCACAGCCCATGCCCATACGCATACGTATTTTTTTCCACCTGTATTTCCATAAACCCCGCCTCTTACACTAAGGTTTTTTTTATACAAGCAACAAACACTGATTAAAGGATTAGTTTACATCACCGCAACAAAAATGTAGGAAAGTACGATCTTTCCTACATTCTTACATGGTTGCGACCTTAACATGAGTGATTTTAAATTGCCCAATCCGTGAGCTGAATGTGAGTCTGAACTATTAACCAATCATAGCACAGAAAGCTGGAAATCAGTAGCCAATCCCAGTGCAGGGAGGCGGGATTTGTCGGAATGTAGGTGGGTAACAATATCTGGCGTGCTAGAAGAAGCGAGCTCAAATATCAGAACATCATTATACTGATTTTGCAGCATTTTGATATTTTCACAACGAGCTCCTGGTAGGTGAATCTGCTTATCTGATTTGATAATTTTATGAATCATGATGTCTGTTTCTGCTTTAATCATTAGCCTTCAATTCATTCATGCTAGCAATGGTCCTATAATAAAGCCACTGTCATTGTTGGAGTTAACAAAGGCCATGCATCAGACAGATCTGTTATATCAAAAATGCACTTTTCTTATTATTTATTGATTTTTGTCCGTTATGTTATGTTATTGTACGTGTAGCAGTCGCTTTACTGATTGCTGGTGTAATGGCTAGCATTACAGCACAATAACATTGCCTTAAAGGTGTAGTGTTTCACTAGTCATTACAATTACATGCTGTCACTTGTACGGCACTGATGAGACCCAGGAGCCAGACACCTCTGCTCTGATCACCTTCATGGAGTTTATCATACTTCAGCTTAGTGTGGTCTCCTGATCTGGTAAAACCATTGGTTAGTCCACAGCAGAAATGCATTATGAATTACAGTGTAATGTTCTAGTCCTGTAGACTCATGGTTCTCACAGTGGAGACTGTGAAGCATAACCAGGGGTCTGTGATTTTTAGTTTAGGCTTTTTTTTTTATTATTTTGTCACAGTGGTGACAAAACTGCATATATATATATATATATATATATATATATACACACATACTGTATATAAATTCATATATAGCTTCCACTAGATTTTCCACTAGACTTTGGAGTATGGATGTGTGGATTTGTTCATTCAGCCACAAGAGCATTAGTGAGATCACTAATGTTGGCTGAAGAGGCCTGGTGCGCAGTCAGCGTTCCAATTCATTCCAAAGGAGTTCAGTGGGGTTGAGGTTCAGGGCTCTGTGCAGGACACTTGAGTTCTTCCAGTCCAACCTTTGCACACTATTTCTTCATGGAGCTTACTTTGTGCACTTTGCCGTGCTGGAACAGGTTTGGGCCTCTTAGTTCCAGTGAAGGGAACCTGTAATGCTACAGCACACAAAGACATCCTGTACAATTGGGTGCTTCCAACATTGTAGCAACCATTTGGGGAGGAACCACATATGGGTGTGATGATCAGGTGTCCACAAACTTTTGGATAAAATTAGTGTAGGTTATTTATGTTAAATCAGCCATGTGCATTGCCAGCGTTGACTGGACCAAAGTTCAGGGTGGTAAGGCTCATGGTTGAGTCATGTGCATTTAGCAACTGCCTGATTATTACAGCAACGCCTTGAAATTCCTCAACTGTCAGAACTGTCACAATTGTAAGATGTAGAAACTGTATGTTAAAAGTCTTAGTTTTTATAAAAGGCTTGTTTCTTGTGCTTGTGGTTCAGCTAGGATCATTATGAACAGCCTGCAAGGGTACAACTTTTGTACCTTTAATCTGTATCTTTTATCTGGAAATGTGGACCTTAAATCATTTAAAGATACATAAATGGACCTTAGTAACAATTAAGAGTACAGTGTAGTACCCTTTTTTCTGAAAGTGTAGAAGTGAAATTGATATACCACATGGAAATAATTCTATATGAGTAAACATATTGGGTTGCACCAGTGGTTCACAGCACTAGTCCTAGAGTATTCCTGTCCTGTATATTTAGTTACACTAAATCCAAATAATTAGCTAATTAACAGGCTCTTACTGAGTTGACCAGGAAAACAATAAAAGAAGGCAAGGACCAGGTGTGTTCAGTCCCTTTTTATCCCAGATTTCTGAGATCTTGCATTCAAAGTGTGACTTAAGCTGGTGTTAGACTGTGTGATTACAGCAGTTTTTTAAGATTAAGATAATCTTGGCTGAATTCTAAAAGATACTGTGCTATAACGTGTTCTCTATGTTAGATTATACAATGAAGATCCTCTGTCGATAGACCTGTGATTAGAAAATGACTACGTTCTCTGTACATTCACTGCTTATGTCATCAATCAGAAACAAAAACAAACACTTTTCAAAGTGGACTTGAGGTAATAAGGCTTTTTTTCTGCCCAATAGTGTTTCATTTATACGGTTGACCATTGCTGATAAGTTGTAGCTTATTTGTGGCTTTTAGACTTTTAGAAGTTTTTCTTTCTTTACATGTTTTATGTGGGTAAATGACTGAATGATTTATATGGCAGATGAATCTAATGTTGATTATGAAGGTGATTTATGATGGAAAAATGGACATCCAAAGACACAACTGATTTTACCATTGACATATGCCAGAAGAAGGGTAATATGAAAGAAAAAGGTTTATTTTAAATATTAAAATCACAATCATAAAATAGATGAAAAACGGTGATGACATTTTTTTTTTAAATTGTACATAGGAACATTTGGGAAACAATCCTACATCCACATTTGTAATTATTCTCAACATATATTTTTTGTTTTTGTTGGTTATCATTTTGTATTGTGTTTCTTTTTGAGGTGGAGGGAACAATGTTGAGGACCATGTCGATGACCCTGAACCTTAGATCAAGATTCTGACTGATCCAAAAGCTGGAAGGTGCATCTCTTTTTCTTCAAGGAAGTCCTGTAGTCAGTCACACCACCCATCTTTTACAAGCAACTCAATCAAACAAATCATGCAGACAGATCCAGTGCTAGTGGAGTCATTGGTGGTGTTCTCCATTGTCTTGTGTGTGCATGTGGCTGTGTGGAACCAACTATCATGGTGCTGCATCGCTTTGGCTGTCCAGGCCTTCTACGTCCAGCACAAATGGGATCGCCTCCTACGAACAGGAGCAGCGGTCTTCCAGTTCCGGCCTTCAGCCAATAGCGGCGTCTTGCCAGCCAGCATGCTGCTCCCATTGCTCGGGCTCACTTTGCGGGGTCGCTGCGTCGCTGTGGGGAATGTCCATTTTGAGCGATTCGCAATGGTGATCACAGTGACAGGGATGATGTTGGCACTGTTTTTGTCGCTCATCGCACTGGGAGTCACGCGACCGGTGCCCAGCAACACCTGTGTGATAACGGGAATTGCTGCCAGCGCCATCCTCTACACAGTCAAACAGACTCTGCTGGTTTCGGAGGTGATTGAGGTGCTGGAGGTGCTACTGATCTTTGTCTACCTAAGTCTGATCCTCCTCTATCTCCTTCCTCGCTGCTTCACACCTGGAGAAGCCCTGCTCATCCTGGGTGGCCTCAGCTTCATGATCAACCAGCTGATCAAGCGCTCATTGAGCGCCAGTGCCAATACCAACACAGACCCCCTTCATTTCTTCCTCCCTGTAGCCGTGGCAGGACTGGTCTTGCTTGGCCTTGTCTTTGCCCTGCTCTTCCTGTTTATGGAGTCCGAAACATGGGCAGCGTCTGCCTTTTTCCACGTCCTGACAGCCGTACTTGGCTTGGGCTTGCTTGTTCCTTGGTTGTCCTTCCTCACTGGACATCACCCTGTCATCTGGATTTTAGAATTCCTCACTCATAACAGTGCCCGTCTCTGGTTGTTGGCATACTGGACATTCCTGGTTTTGGCTGCAGTGATTGTGGTAGTGCGTCAGAACACCTGGCGCTCAGAAGGCACCAAGAAGTACCAAGCCTCTACAGCTGTAAGGAAGTACTTCCACCTCCTTATTGTGTTAACCTTCGCCCCCGGGTTGGCACTCGATCGCCCTCTACTGCACCTGGCAGCTGTTGTATGTCTAGCATTGTTCATTTTCCTGGAATTGGTGCGAATTTTCCGGATTCGCCCACTGGGCTCACTGTTGCGCAGGTCCCTGGCTCTCTTTCTTGATGATAGGGACTCGGGGCCAATTATCTTCACACATATCTACCTGCTTTTGGGAATTTCAATACCTGTGTGGATCTCACAAGCTCCATGCATGTCAAAAGCAGGAGTGGCAGGCGCTGGGGGATTGGCACCCTACGCTGGTGTCCTAGCTGTAGGGGTTGGAGACACTGTGGCATCTATTTTTGGAAGCACAGCAGGTGAGATCCGCTGGCCGGGCACCAAAAAGACTTTCGAGGGCACGGCGACCTCCGTGTTTGCACAGATCATCGCTGTGGCCATATTCCTGATAGCGGATGCCAGTGTAAACTTAAACGCCAGCTACTCATGGGTGGTGGGCTCCATCGCTATGGTAGCCATGTTGGAGGCATACACATCACAGATTGATAATCTTCTGTTGCCGCTGTATTTATATGTCTTACTGATGTTATGAGCGTGCACAAATGTACATACACACACAATTCCATACATTACATTGTACATAAACATTCTGAGATGTAAAACTCTACACAAATACAGTACAGGGTCCAAAGGTTTGCACCTGCTATCAAGAACTGTTTTTATCTTCTAACTTATTATTATGAAAGAATTTCTCATTTGTTTTTAACTGAGTATTTAGTAGTAAAAATATTGATTTTAATTGAATGAAATCTGAAAGTGGATGATGAAGAACATACTGTGGTCCTTCAGTGAAACGCTGCATGAGGAGCTTAAATGTGTGTTCATTTGCCTGAAACATGGAACATCACAACAATTTGAGAACAGATGTGAGAAATGGTTTATAAATGTGATATTCTATCCAATATAAAATAAATCACAAAGATCAGTACTGAAGGAGCTAAAAAAAAATGCTATCATTTTATACCAGCAAAAATGAAGCGAATGCCATTAGTTTTCCTTTAAACACCCCTGACATGAATCTATATCTGATATGATTCTCAAATTCGAACATACAGAAATCCATCAGGTCCTAAAAACAATCCACTCAACGTTGTTACTGTTTTAATGTTATTTTCCCTAAAACAGGTAAATAACATGAACTCACAAAACATGAAGTTTATCAAAATCCATGTTCACATGCAGAAAATACACCGAGAAAGTGATTTAACGCTGAATCACGACTGCAAGAATGAATAAAAAAAAGCTGTGAATTATGGGTGGTGGACATTATAGGTATTATTAACTTTAGGCTGGTTTATAGTTTGTAGCTTCTGTAACATAAATGATAATGAACTTGTCTTGTGGATGTTCCATAACATTAAATGTAGCTATAAATAGTTAAAAAGCATGATGCATCATTGATAAATTTAAAAACAAAATGTAATTATTGGCAAATTTCTGTGATACAAGTGGAATAAAACACTTCCAAAATCCACTTCACATCGGGGTTGTATCCCACCACCCTGGCGTTTATATATTTCCCTATAAACGCATGGCCCATCGTGTGCTATTCTTTACTAATTGTCTGGCCTTCAGTCGGTGGTACACTATATTTCTATTTCACAACAGGATTCTTGGTTCTAAAATAACAGTTCTTGTCAGACGTTTCAGACTTTTGGACCTCTCTGTAGACATATGCGCTAATGTGCAGATGTACAATGTTAAGAGTAAATATATGTATGCACAGATTGGCATATTGAAATGTCCTGGGGGGAAAATCTGATAAAAAAAATATTGGAGGAAAAATGAAAAAAATGGTCTGTGTATAGCCCTTAATTTATATCTCCCTATCACAATTTATTTATGAGTGAAAAACACAGCAGATATAGTATGCAGGCTGATTGTGTTCTTACATACTGAATTATTTATTGTAAATGCACAGAAAGGCTGGTAGCAGGTACGGTATTAAGCATGCTAGAAACGTCAGAAGTGATCTTGCAGTTCAGGTTTCATATCCTTAACACAATATTCTTTGGTTTACCAGTTTCTTCACACATGTTTACCTGTTGAGAGAGCTTATATGTAGGGACTATTGGGAATGTCCTGGGGTTCAAATAAGCTTGTGTGATTTGAGTTATTACACTTTCAGTTCTATCAGGACTGTAACACGTGTAATATTATGACATGATTGTGAATCTTTATGACCCTTTTAATATCACCACACACACACACACACACACACACACACACACAGAGAGTACTGTCCTTAACACGCATGAAAGCACAAAGTCTTTATTTTTAAATTATTCTTAATTTATATGCATCGATTTAGCCTATGAAGAACATGACTGTTTTTTTGTTTTTTCATGGTTGTTGTATTCTGTATTCTTACGTGGTTAGGGTTCGTAATGCAAAACAAATGACTGAAGGACATTTTGTACTGACATATTAATGAAAGCAATCAGATGTGTGTGTGCGTGCACGCGTGTGTGAGGTCTTCTTGTAGGGGGCAGTAATCACTCAGATTGCTGGCACTCATTCTTTGGTGTTAATCTGCATTTTGTTCCACTTTTTAAGGCATCTTGATTGATTTCTCAACTTTATTTCCATTTCTAACTGACTGTAGAACATGAGAGCAAAAATTACCCAGAAGACACTGTGAATCGAGGTGAAAAAAAGGGTTTGTTTGTAAAGCTGTTTGTAGTATACCGGAGCCACAAAACACTGTATACCACAGCACGTTTGAATTCTCGATTCTAATTGGTCAGACAGCATTGGTTAATTTTCTATAACAGCAGCTCGGACAGTAGCGTCGAATGTAATACGAATCACAGGTTTATTTTAATACGCTTGTAATAACTCGTTCACAGGGACTTGTAGAGCGGACAATCTACATAATCTAGGACTAACAATAAACTGATTAAAAAAAGTGCTCTTATTTAACAAAGCAAAACAAGTAATCATTGATAGATTAAGCTGTTTGTAAGAACACGTTTATTTAACGTACATAGAAGGAGTCTCCACTGTCAGCACATTTTCCACCACAGTGTAAGGAAAATATGTAAAGACAGAGGACCGGTATTGCAAACTTTTTTTTTTTTTTGATTTATTGACTTCAAGAGAGCAAAAAAAAAAAAAGAGAGAGAGAGAGAGGCTGGTGAGGGAATGGCTGTTTAATGCTGCTATAACAGGAACTAATTTGTTTCATGGCTGTTCCACAACATTAAATGTAACAAGAAACGGTTAAAAACTACCACGATTCATTCTTAAAGTAGTAAATTGTTACTGTCGGGCTGTGGTATAAGCGGGGTTAAACACTTCCGGATGTGCTGTTATAGGAAAATAACAGCTTTGGGTCGGCTCACATCGCACCACGCATCACATATTATTTTCTTATAACCACACATCGCATTGCAATTTATTCTTTAGTTAGAACTTGGGGGGGAAAAAATTAGTGCGAGAGGAAATAACTTCACCTCCATTGTGCTTACAACCAATCAGCACCTTAGAATTATTTTGGCAAAAATGATTGAATATTATAAAAGTTATTTACATGCCACTGATATACGGTATGTGAGAAGGATTACACAAAAAATTTCTTTAAAAATTATAAAAGAATAGAAAGTTGACGTTCTATTCAACATTCTGTGGCTGTGACTTTATTAAGGGTCGAAATGTTATGGCTTCATATTTTAAAATTACACAAGTGTCAAAGATTTTAAGGTCTCACAGTGTCGAATGGGTTCCTCTTGGAAAAACAACAGTGAAACACAGGATTAGTGTACAGGCTTCACACTGATCTCAGAACAGCTTATGAAATGGTTAAAGCAATTTCTTAATCACTTCTTAGAACAAAACTGATTTTCCAATTTTTTTTCTGAATACTTATTTATAACAAATTTATTCAGTGTCTCAATTCAAAAAAAGTTGAACAGCTGTGTGTGTTCTTCACTTTTTCAAATAAACAGTTGCTTTGTTCCAACTTGTGCTGCTCATGTGCATATTACTGTGTAACTGACTTTCATCATTACTACTGATTTACAGCATTAAGAATTTCGTACTACTGATCATTACTGATTAGTTTATTATGAATCGTATATCATCACCTAGCGCAGTTTAAAAGGCTGACACACATTTGTAACAGTAACAGTTGTGTTATAGCTTCCTGAATAATGCAGTCCTATAACAATAACAGTGTGGAATGTAGTGATGGTTCTTCCTATCCATATACAGGTTTGGATTTGAGCTGGAATACAAGGGGATACCAATGAAAAAACATTATCTCCCTTCCTCTAAACAGTCTCTTTCCTATTCCATTTGGGTTCAGAGTAATCATGACAACTCAGCTGGATGTATATATATATATATAATTACTCACACACACACATACATTTCTGAGCAAAAAAAAAAAACAGCATTATTTTAATTTCAAAACCATTAACACTGTAAAGTGTGAGGACAAAAGGTCAAAATTTTAATAGAGTTAATAGTTAACATCAGTTAACACCAAAAAACATTTCAGTGGAAAATGGTCAAAAAAGACACTTGATTTTTTTTTGGTAAAAATCCCTAATAAATATAGTTAAATTGATGTTAAATATATACACTGATGGATTTTATTTCATATTAATGAACATGAACGACAATATTATAAACCAACCGGGATGGAAAGGGCAAATGGGGGATGATTTTTGACCTTTTTTTTTTTTTTTTGGACCATGCAAATAACACTGTGCTTCACCTGTGCACACACAGACCCAGTACACACACAGTCTTATTGACTCAACACTGAGTTTACAGATAAGAGCAAGAACAGAACACAAATGATAAAAGAAGTGGGCTTTAAATGAGGTGTCGGTTCTCGGCAGAGCAGGTCAACGGCACAAAAAAAAGTAAAGGTGTGTTTATAGCACCGTTTATATCTGGGCAATCACTAGAGGGCAGAATGATTAGATGCAGTTTTCTGGCTTCTATCTCATGCAAGACATTATTTATTATTATATTAGTATTAGTATATTAATATGTGCCTCTGTAGAGGGACTGGATAATTTCTTAATCCCACTTAACCCAAAAAAAAAAAAAAAAACTTCTCCCAAATATCCACTCAAGGTTTATAGGATCACTGTAATGAAAATTAAAATAAAAATGCATTTATAATCAGGTTTACAAGGTATGTGAAGTCAAAGTCCAAACAAAGTTTTATTTTATTTATTAATTAACATCATGCAAATTATTATATGAATTAAATTATTCAAATATATGTCTAAGAAAATATTCTGCTTTGTGCATGCAAATATGGGAAAAGTTCCTAAAATAGTAAAAACACTAAAATACAAAAAAATAGAGTATCACTCTGAATTGTCTTACCAGATAGGATGATATTAATATAAAAACAGGAAATGAGACTTGCAATTAACCGGGAGGTTATAATAAAGCGGGCAGTTGTAGTTTTAGGTGTAGAGTGATGGGAAGGGAAGCTCCTCAGTCGGCTGTAGCCTGTGTGTAAAAGAAAGAGAATATCAGTGTGAAGAAAATAGATCTGCAAATAGATCTGGCCTCTGTGAATAGGAGTGTATTTGGGCAAGCCTATTTCATCTAAACTGCTCCAAATATTCAATAAAGTTGGAAAAATCACAGCCAGTTGCACCAGGTAGTCAGCTTACTGCTTACCAGGGAAAAAAAAAAAAAAAAAAAAAAGTCATGAATAGAACTCAAGTCACTTACACAAGCTATCCGAGAGGTTCATGTTCACAGTTATAGTTCGAATGAAACAGTAAGTAAATGTATTTATATGCTGTTTATTTTGTTATTAATATATACATTACTAACTATCAAACCATCCACAATATTTATGTCGCACAAGTCTATCATTTAGGGCTGACTTCTCTCCACTACTACCCAAACCATGAAACAGGATTCCCATTTCTAGTAGGTTAATTAGATAAAGCGATAAAAAGTTTCCCCAGAAAGTTTTTTCTCTTTGTCAGAGTTTTCATTTCAATTTTTTTTTTAAATTTTGTATTCAATTATCATTCATTTTTTTGTGTGTGACTATTAAGCATATAATGAATAAATTAGCAACAAGTACTTGTACAACCCAAAACTGTGGGAAGAATGGCTTGTTCAGTTTTTTTTTATATAGTCTTCCTATTTGCTATATCACTAGGCCATGGTTTGATCCCAGGTTTACAAACCCCACCCAGTTCAAATTAACCTAAGGATTGTGGCCCATATTATACACTATATGGCCAAAAGTATGCAGACACCTAATCATAACACCTTTATGTGGGTCTTCCTCAAACTGTTGCTACAAACTTGGAAGCACACAATTATCTAGAATGTCTCTGTATGCTGTACAAGATTTCCCTTCACTGGAACTGTTCCAGCATGACAATACAAAGTGAGCTCCATGAAGACATGATTTGCCAAGGTTGGAGTGGAGGAACTCAAGGGGCCTGCACCTCACCTCACCTCCCACTGAACACCTTTTGGGTGAATTTGAACACCAACTTCATGCCGTGCCTTCTTGCCAGGCACCAGTGCCCAACCTCTTGTGCTCTCGTGACAGAATGAGCACAAATCCCTGTTGAGGTCATTGTCCAAAATCTAATGGCAAGCCATCCCAGAAGAGTGGAGGGTGTTATAGCAGCTACGGAGGGACCAACTCCATATTAATGCCCATGATTTGGAATGGGATGTCCAATGGTCAGGTGTCCACTTAGCGTACATCAGCATTTGGTGATCTCCATGGGTTCTAGACTTCAGGCAGTCACTGACTATAAAGGATTTGCATCCAATTATTATTAAAAATAATCCTTATAATTATAATTATTTTAGTGTGAAATTTTCTGTGAAAATGAAGGGACTATGAAAAAAAATGGCCGTAATTCCTAAACGGTTAATAGAACATTTTTGTAAAACCCCTTGAATTAAAGCTGAAAATCTTTACATCAATCACATCTTGATTGCTTCATTTCAAATCCAACGTGGATGTGTACAGAGGCAAAAAAATCCAAAAATTGCGCCACTGTCCAAATACTTAAGGACCCAACTGTGTATTTAAGATCAGAATATCACTCATTGCATATACTATACAATTTATATGTTAATTGTAGGTTATGCTCGTGTAAAGTGCCAGGGAAATGTAGCTACCTACATTAGTCAGTATGTAATACTTTCTCACCAGTTATCAGGGCTCCAGCACGTGTCCTCGGACTCCATGATGTGGAAGGTGTAAACGTGACGTGATGCATCTGAGGTGTTCTCGGCGCTACGGTGGACCACTTCACCATGGATTAGAACCATACCACCTACGTTAATTATGACATTAATTATAATTACTGGAAAGATGGCTGCAAATATGTGCGCATTTCTATTAGCATACAGAGGGTTCCATGGACAGCAGTAGTGGATATGGGTTCGACAATCATGTTGACCAAGCTTGGGGTGGTACCAGAGGAAATGCAACTCAAGGACCACTACCAATGACAGCGGCATGCAAGAATATACAGCACCAGTTTGCAGGACTTGTGTATTTTGAACTTAGACTTTTCAAGTTGCCAGCTGGCTTAGAAAATAAAAACACACCGAGTTTAATAAGGCTGCCAGGTGCACATGCGTAACCACTCAGCATGCATGGAGAGACATAAGCAACAGTGCTCCATGGTCCTAATGACATACAATCAGCATGGCCTGTAGTGCGTGGTCCACAGAGGGAAATTATACAACTGACCATGGGCACTCCTGCCAGAGAGACTGCTCCTGGCTGCACACAGATCAAGTCTGAATGGATCTGAGAAGAAAATAGGGTAGTAGGTGTGTGTTGATCCTTGGGTAGGTTTAGCAGAGTAGCACCAACAAGGATTTGGGTGTCGTCGACCTTGAAAACTCATCGCACTATACCAAGTTCCTTCTCGGGATCGAACGTGACGTACTGTCTGAAGATTTACCCTGATGCCACCCTCTGGATCAGCAGCAAGATCATTGATCATGCTTTGGAGATGATGCAGTGGGCAGCCATAAAGAAGAATTAAGAAGATACAATCTATTCAATCATTCAATCAGATCTGGAAAGTTTGGGGTAAATAAAGATGCTCAGCCATCTGCATCAAATTCTCCACCATGGAAAATCACTGAGAATCAAGAGGTAGAGACTGTCGAGGTAGAGAATGCTTGGGTCCAGGAGATGTTTTGCCAGTTTGCTGTATCATTAACTGTCTCTCAGGATTCCTTTAACTGAAACTGCAGCTGCGACGGCTAAAATAGTAATAATATATAGAAAAACAAATAAAGAAATAAGCTAAACTTAACTTAAAGTAAACTTAGAGTAGATATTGGGTTTGTATGTCAGAGATCCATCTTACAGCACAACTTGCCAATGATTACAATGATTCATTTATTAAGGAGTGACACATTGCTTTCCTTAACTGTTCAATGTCATTAAAACATCCATGAGACTCAAGTCTTTGAGACAGGGGAGTTTGAGTTTTCCCATTTCTCTGTAACAAGACAAGCAGTGTTGTTTTGCTTTTTCCACAATAATTTCAAGTGAAAAAAAAGACAGGATGGTGAGGGAACAACTGTATCTAATGCACTATCATTCTGAACAATGCAAAATGTCATTCATTAATGAAATAAAAAATTAAATCATTGGCAAATCACTGTGGTAGAAGAGGAATAAAACACTTTGGAATGTGTTGTTATTGGAAAACTTTGGGGTGGTAACAGTAACGTGGCTTCATGTCAGGCCATATCACGCCACCCTGTCGGGGATTATTTTCCCATAACAGCATGCCAAGTGTTGTTTTATTCCTCACCTACATGAGTGAAGATGGTTGTTATTAAGCAGCTTCTAATTCGAATGTTCTTTGTGCCATGGATCTACACCTGTTGTGATCAGACTTATTTTTAACTATCCACTTTATATCTATTTGTTTGAGTGATCTCTTTTTATAATTATATTAATAAGTCAAGTCATAATGAAAAGAAAAAAAAAACTCTCTCTCTCTCTCTCTCTCTCTCTCTCACACACACACACACACACACACACACTACACAGGTGCAAGACTCTAACCTTTCTTGACAGGTGCTGGTACGAAGAGACCATCATCGTAATTTTGCTCTCGACCAATGAAGTCAGTCAAAGGGAATGTGCCTTTTGGGTTTCGAACCATCCGCCTGGTGATTCCATCTTTCACACACACATACACGCACATATATGTGAGAACACAAGGCTTAACTCTCAAAAAACACATATTCTTATTATTACTACAAATGCGTGTCTTTGAGTTATCTGGGTTGGACGATTTATTCACACACACACACACACACACACACACACACACACACACACACACACACACACAGTGTGTGTTTGTGTGTGTGTACACCAGTGTACTAACTCCTGTGCGAGCCTGGTATAAACCACAGGCAGCCATTGTCAAGGGTTGCGTCTTCTAGAGCGATCCACACCCCCATCACTTGGCCCAGAGGCTCCGTGTACAAGAAGGTCGCATCCTGATGAGGCGTCACTAACAGGTCAAAAGGTTTTATTAGATCACAGTTTTCATTAGAATACATCCAAACAAGTTGATATATTGAATAATGTTATACTACATTTGGAAAAAAAAAACTCTGTTTCCCTGCAGTGTATTATGGTAAAGGTATCTGCACAGTTGGATAAATGAGATAAAATAGTAAGTCGTACTGGATAAGGGCATCTGCCAAAATGTTATGAATGTAATATAAAGGCATGAATCTTTTCACCAACTAGAATGATCATGATGGCTAATAATTTGTCTTGCTAGAACAGATTCTCTAGGTTCAAGCATTTGAGAGAGTTTTAGATTTTGAAACAGAGCTCATAATACAAACGCAGTAACAGACTAATTCAGTTTTGTGGGGAAAACACTACATAAGTAAAAAATACTTAAATAAATGATCAGTAAGGAGATGTTAATGCTATTAAGCATGAGCTCATACCTTCTCCACCAATGCCAGGTTGCTGGAAAAAATAAAGAAATATAATGTAGGATCTGTCAATCATTCTGAACATACTGTAATTCCAAAATCAAAACGTCCTCTAGCTCAAGATTCAACAATCTTACAAATATATTAAATGCACCGAGATGAAATATCTAAGTTTTGTACTAGCATTTTAAGCCCAAGATTAAAGTCTATTTTAAAAACCGTATCAAAGACCATATACCATATACCTTCAAAATGTACTTTTGATTTTTTATTATTATTATTTTAAATCCTGGTCAGGTAATTTAAATATGTACTAAATTAGAACATACTAAAGTAAACATACTAATTTTTTAAATCTTATTTTCTAATCTTAGGAAGCTAAAATATCAGAAATAGCAGAAAAACACTGACATTTTCTATTACTACTCAGATTTTATAACAAAAGAGCAAAATACTTAAGCTTAATTTAGGTCAAAACTCAAAAGTCAACTACAATCTCCAGATCAAAAGCAAAGATCAGTACCTTAAAAATATACATGCTCTGCAAAACAACAGGATTTATCAGACCCAGTTTTCTCGCCAAGTTCTACACAGAGAGAGAAAACACACCACGTGTGAATGAACAATAAAGAACAGAAGAAGTTCATATTATTTTAACACATATTATACCATAGCACTGTTGAATCGGTCAGAGCGCTCTACATGATTAGATTAGCATACTTTTTCTGATATGAAATCTCTGAGGAGACATTTATTGGAGTCTGCAATGTCAGTGCTTTAGAACAAAGTAAGGCTGAAATTTACATTTTTCTAAACCAGGAAATTCTTCAGGATGGAAGGCTTTGAGGTTTCTCCATAACATCACAAGCTACATGTGTTATCTAGAGAAAAAAGGGGCTGGTGAGGGAAGGCCTGTTTAAAGCTGTTCTAATGTAAGTGATAACAGGAACTCACTTGTTTCGTATACGTTCCACAACATTAAACGTAACTATAAATGAATGCAGAACTAGGACGTGTCGCTCTTCAGGTAAAACAGAAATTCAATTCTTTGCAAGTTGCTTTGGTGTAAGAGGAATAAAACACTTATTTCCCAAGTGTTATTGGAAAACAATCAACTTCATATCGCTTCATGCCAGGCTACATCACACCATCCTGTCGTGGATTAGGTTCCTAGAATGATTTTGTTCTTTACATAACTAACTAACAAAACTAACTAGCTAACTAAAGTAATGGATATTAGCCAATTATGAAAATGAATTATTAAGAATTTTAAATTACAGTAGAAATGGTTCCTCTAGATTGCTTTGCTAACTATGATGTGATTATAAAAAGGAATCGGGAATCACAGATGTCCTTACCTGGACTTTAGGGGAGTGTGTGATAGATTTAAATAAAGGCTCATGGGCATGAAGAACTAAAAGATACAGATAGAGAAAGAAAAAAAAACATAAACTAGTTAACACAAAAGCAGTTTGTTTGTTTGTTTTTTTTACCTAAAGGTGCCAACCTATTAGATGAACACAGGTAGACCCACCATGTCCGATTTTGTTTAGAGAGCGTTCCCTCGGGACAGTAAACCCCCCTGTGAACAGACAGAAAAACAGGGTAAAGACAAACACTAAAAGCATTACGGGTCTCCATGTGTGAGAGAACTTTGCCAGTGTTATAGCCCTTCATATATACCTTTGAGAAACCTGTCATAATCCACACCGCATAGGAAGACATGGGGTTAGAAGCTGTCTACCACAGGGCATGGTGATAAAACATGAACGACACTTAGCACAACTGAACTACCTACACACTACAGAAGTGTGACACAGGGTTGGAGGAAGCTTATCGCAAACACCCTGGTACCAAAGAGTCAAAGAAACTTCTTGTTTATAGAAACTCCACTTGTTGCCTTCTACAGACATGGAAAAGCTATATAGTGCCCTGAAGCAGCAGGCCATCCAGCCAGGTCTCTCAGCCACATATCTGGTGCAATTAATATAAAGCTGGTTCACTAAAAACACAATGACAGCATGAGCCTTGAGTGATCAGCGCTAAGTTCAAACGCAAACAGGATCATATGCAGCTCAGAGACGTACAGTTGTGTAGTGAAAATGCTTCTACAGTATTTTATCTCATTTAATACAACACTTTTCATTACAAATCATATTATCGACAACAAGTTGAGTGAAAAGTAGAATCCTTGAAATATTTACATGAATTTCACAGTTTCGTAGTATTTGCTACATCCCCTTTTTTTGCTTTAATGACAGTGTGCACTCGAGCTGGCATGGACTCCACAAGGTTGTGCAAAAAAATTATGATCCATTTTAGATCAAATCCATCGGAGTGTCATCTGAAGGGTGTCAATAATTCTGAAGCTGACTATATATATGTTGTGTTATAAAATGCTGGTCTTTCTTCTTCTTGTTCAAACACTGTGCATTTCACTTGTGTGTTTCTTTGTCACAAATTATAAAAGGATTCACTTAAATTCAGCAATAATTTTTTTTTACTATTTAATTAGGATAAATATATAAATACTATTTTACTATTTAGAATTTACAATAAATAGTAGAATAGTATTTATATATTTATGATTAAATGTGCCCACTAGACTGTTTTTTAATAAATAAATAATTTTATTTATTTATTTATTTGTTTGTTTGTTTATTTATTTATTTATTATATAATTCACCCACATCTCCTACAAACCCATCTGCTGAATCACAAACCATTTTCATCGAAGACTCCTTTTTCGAAGAAAAATCGGACCTTGTCCCCACTTGTGATGAAGTAATCTGCATTTCCCTGAAGAAAGACAAACAGAGCGGCACGTTAGTGGGTCATTAACAGAGGTCTGAGCTGAATATTGAGGGTTTGGATCACAACAACTACAATGGCAGAGTCCTAGGAAACATAATTATATGATTCTATTTACTATTATACAGCTCTACTAAATTCATACTAGTAGCTCAGGGAGACTACTACAGAGTGGTGACAATTTAAAGGAAAAAACAACATAACACAAGTGTGTTAGTAAGATGTTGGGTCACTACGAGCCTTCACAACAGCTTCAGTGCACCTCGAAATAGATTCTACAAGTTTCTGGAATGGCACTGGAGCAAGGAACACCATTCTTCCAAAAGATATTCCCTCAGTTAGTGTTCTGATGATGGTGGTGGAGAACGCTAGCGACCACGTCGCTCCAAAATCCTCCACACGTGTTCACGTGGGTTGAAATCCAGTGACTGTAAAAGCCATAACATATGATTTACATCACTTTCATACAAATCAAAGCATTCAGTTAACTCTCGTGCCCTATGGATGGAAGCTGAGTCATCCTGGAAGAGAGCACTCCTATCAGGATAGAAACAGGATAAAGGTCATCAGTCAGACCAACTTTAGATTGATTTGCAGTGGCTCTTCGCGCTACGGGAACAAGTCGACACAAACCCTGCCTGAAAAAAATGCTTTGTTTTTCCTTTAATTTGTCACCTATCGGTAATCTCAAATCTTACCTGCATCTTTCCACACCAAATTTTTATTTCAGAACAAAGAAGATTTAAAAAAAAAAAAAAAAAAGGTTTGTTATTTAGTTTTAGTCTTGCTCCTAATGTACTAATTTAACATGAATATTAAAGTAACATTACCTGGCTCTTCAGCTGCTCGTCATGATCGGTGGAGAATTGAGTGCGGCAGTGAGCAGGAACTTCCATGTGCTGCACTATTTCACTCATGCGCTCTCGCAGCGCTTCACACTCCTATGGGCTGAAGAATCCTTCCAGCACAAGGTAGCCATTTTCACGGAACTGCCATTCAAACCAAAGGCACAGAGACACTGAGAGAACATTACCAAGACACAGAACAGGTCTATCACCCTAATTCCAGCTTTGGAGGGGGGGGTTGGTTGGTGAGTGGGAGATCGGGATGGTATTAAAATTTAGTAGTACGGCTGTCATACAACATACTACCTGATTAAAACGACCTTAAATCCCATATAACGCCGCAATGGTGCGGGGTGGAAAATACTTTGTTACTACATAAGCATACATTTTTATTTAGCCCTTCAAAATATTCACTACAAATCACAAAGGTCTTTTCTCTTACCCAGCCCATGACTGTACAACATCAGTCAAATCGGTTTCGCATTTAATTATTTCAGTTGAGCGTCCAAAGAAATTCATCAGTGTAGAAAAAACTATCAATTCATCATCTGCTGTGAACTTCTCATGCTACACAGTGTAGGTAGTGCTATCCACGTGCATGTAAATATGGATAAACCACCATACTAGAGTTTTGACCTTGAGCATGAGCACCACTGGCCCTACCTTTGTAGATTTTTTCAATATTTAAAGCAAATATATGGATAAAATGAGGCTTATTAACAAATTGAAAAAGACTGGAAGTGTTGTGGGCCAACCGAGAAGTGGACGTCTACGAACATCCCCCAGCCGAAGGCACAACTGATGTGGTGTTGGCATAAAATAGTCCCCTGTGTATGGAGGCTTTTGACACACTCTCTATGCTT
>CM074959.1:16822414-16851695 GCA_037577455.1 Pangasius macronema | reverse complement strand
AGGTTTTAGGTGGTGATATTCATGGTCTCTAATGCTAAACAAAGCTTTATCGTGATAGGCATGACTCTGGTAAATGGAGTGTGGGAATTGCGATATGACATTTTTGTCATGTTGCCCACCCATAATTGTGTGCATGAGATTTAACGCTTGAACACCCTACGCAACTGATGTAAAACTGCCACGTGTGCGTTGTAGGCTGTACACAGAGGTCATGCGCTCCTCCAAGTCGGTTATTCAAAGCCTTCATGATGTATGTATGCAAATGTACATTAGTCATAGACACGGGTGTGTGCTAAGTGTGTGAAAGGGAACAGGCTGTGACATAGCCCTTTAACATCTGCACTCCTTGGTATTCGGAACTTGAATTTACCAATCAATACGACGAAGTTATTTCGTGGTAAAGGATGGTTCTAACTAAACACTGCTTTCCCAGGAAACAAACACATGCACGCACACACACACACACACACACACACACATACACACACACACACACACACCCCATTCAGAGGGAACACAAACACTGAATGGGAGTACAGTGGAGTGTGTGTGTGAGAGAGTGTAGAGAAGGTATGTGGGAAAGACTGTGTAAAAGAGGCAGTAAAGATTTGTGTGTGTATGTGTGTGTGTGTGTGTGTGTGTGTGTGTCTGCGCGCTGGTGTGTGCGTAGAAAAGGTATGTGGGAAAGACTGTGTAAAAGAGGCAGTAAAGGTTGTGTGTGTGTGAGAGAAAGTGTGTGTGTGTGTAAGAAAGCTGTGTAAAAGAGGCTGTAAAGGTGTGTGTGTGTGTGTGTGTGTGTGAGAGAGAGAGAGAAAGTGTGTGTAAAAAAGCTGTGTAAAAAAGGCAGTAAAGATTTGTGTGTGCAAGAGAGAGAGAGACTTTGTGTGTAAGAAAGCTGTGTAAAAGAAACAGTAAAGATGTGTGTGCGCGCGCATGTGTGTGCGTGTGTGTGTAAGAAAGCTGTGTAAGAGAGACAGTACAGGTGTGTGTGCGCGCATGTGTGTGTGCGTGGGTGTGTAAGAAAGCTGTGTAAAAGAGGCTGTAAAGGTTGAGTACGAAATAAAGACAGTGTGTATGTGTGTCATTTGGTATGTAATTCGGAACAGCTCTGTTCTCCCCTTCCCTACCCACAATGCATTGCCAGGAACCCAATTTAGCATCAACAGCCATGCCATTAAACCTGAGGCTTCAACCAATTAGTGTGTTGCTTCCGCACCCTCCCTCAGCGGTGCCCCTGCATGCATGCATGTATGTATGTACACATACCCAGACGAGAGAAATTCCAGCTGAATCGCATTTAGTCACAATCAGGCTTTGTTTGGGGGAAACAGCACGTCTCAAAATGCACATAACGAGACATCTGCTGTGTCCCATTCTGGACTGATGGACCCTATGCAGGGAACCTCGAAAGGGGAACTCAGTAGGACAATTTGTAGGGCCTTTCCAAACTGAAGTGATGAAAAGCATTCACTGCAAAGTGCCCTTTGAAACCAGTGGTCAGAAAACCGGTGGTCGTGAAAGTGTGTTTCAAGTAGCCGTTATTTCAGACCCCTACAGAGGGCACTCCAGAGTTCTCGCTTCAGAATGGAGCGCAGCCATCACACACACACACACACACACACACACACACACACACACACACACACACACACACACACACACTTAGGCAGTAATAAAGATCTACTTATACTTCCAGCCAAACTGCACTGTGATTGGTTGATAGAGACGTGTGAACGAATGGTGGGCGGAACAGCAGTGTTCTCGTCAAGTGCTTATAATAGCACGGTGTAAGTCGTAACTGTTAGTTTAACATTTAAAAGCAAGCAGCTTCTAAATTAGGTGTCTTTTTTTATATTTTAGGTAAAAGGTGTTGCAAACTTTCCCCGTAAAGACCAGGAGACTTGGGTACATCTTCAGCAGGATTCTTTATTGAGAACGCGCTGGTCGGTTGCTGTAGTCATCAAGTCTAACTGAGGCTGTGATACANGATACATTAGAGTTTTATACATTTCAAGGAGGACTGATACAGGAAGGTGGAGACGAGCATGCAAATGCACTACAGGAATCAGCTGGTTACCCCCACCCTGATCTCATCAGCATAACAGTGGCATTCAAATGCATGGATACTAATCCAATCAGCCTGACAGCGTCACCCATACCTTCACATTATCATAGCGACAAAGGCTCAGATGTGCCTTGAGCTAAGTTTTCACCTTTAACTTGGGTCTCTACACAATGTCAGGAAGTACATACAGACAAAAGGTTAAGGTTTCAGACAACTGGGCTGGCTGACTTGATTTCCTTAGAAGATCATCTTCACCTCAAAATGTAACTGCTGCGTTTATCCTGCGGTCTTTTGGAGCATCATTTGTGCACATCCTCAGCAATGAATGTTACGTGTCACTGTGTCCACAACTGACTAACTGTTGTGTTGTGTCTCAAATCGCACACTTCTGTACTATTCTAGATTTAATAATGGCTTTTCCTATAACGGAATGCAGCCTTCAAACCTACTGAAAGGTCTGTTTTGTGTACCAGTCTTCTTTTTTTAAAGCAGTCTTGGGATGGCGTTCATGACAACAGTCACGCCGACAGTGGACGTTTTACAGCTTGGAAACCAGACAGACAGGGAACTTCTGGCTCTTATGTACCATCTAGTGGATGTTGCTTTTGTATGTGAACAGTTCCTCCAGAACCGATTGGAAGTCCTCAAGAAGTATTTGGATACTTAAGCCACAATTACAAATGTATGACAGATATGCTGGTCATAATAAGTATATATTATGACATTATAACAGATATGCTGGTCATAATAAGTATAAAGTATTTGTATACTTGTATACAGTGGCTTCATTAAAGATCATAGTTACAGCGTTTTAGTATTTAGTTTGCCATCCTTTGTTTCGCAGAACTTCTGGACAATGTCTGGGCATGAAGCCAAGTAGTTTCTGTTGATTTAGCCAACTGGACTTTCAGTTCATCCACAATATAACATAAACAATCAACAATTTCTTCTCCATTGCATCCCATAGATGCTCTGTAGAGTTCAGGATCAGAGCTCTGGGGGGCCACTCAAAAGGCGACTGGACTTTTTGGACCATTATCCAAGACAGCGAACTTATTAAAGAAGTGACTAAAGACATAAAACCCTAAACGTAGATTGCACGGAGACATGTGCAGACTGTTGATGATGGCATCAATGAACACAAGCTCACTGACGCCACTGTAGGAAAACCAGCCCCAGCCGCCTCCTTAGTACTTTACGGTTTGGTTGGAATTCTTCATCTGGCTTTCTCCACACAAACACTCTACCATCACATCCATCCAAGTTAAATTTGGATTCATCTGAAAATAAGATGTTGCTGACTTTCTGTGCATGTTCTCCTACAAATTTCACCCTTGCTTTTTTTATTCTCGAGACTGATGAGGAATGGTTCCTGCCACACTACTCTCCCTCTGTAACCATTCTCGCGGATTTCGTTTTAAATAGTTTGCGCTCGTGTTGTATCTGGTAATTCTTATTAATGTCTGAAGCAATTTGTGCTGCTGTCTCGCACCTGGTTTTCTTGATTTTACACACCACGACCTGCGGTCAGACGACCCCCCGAAAGACCTAGACGGACATCAGGCAGTAGAAAGGTAGTTGAAAAAAAAAAAAAAAACTTTCTGTATATATTATTTTACAGTTTAGATCTTTAAACATATCAATCTATTTCAGTGGAAATGTTTTGCTTAAAAGTGTGCTTATAGTACCTTTTTTTTAAATTAAAATTTAAAATTTTTTTTTTTATGCCACTTGGTTTGACACGATGTTTTCTAATGTACTGAAATGCATACGTTTCTAAGCATGGCTTACGAGTCCAAATATGCTTTGAGGCCAGTGTACATCACCTACAAAACACATGAACAGACTGCAATTCAAACTAATTTGAAAAAAAAAAACCCCAAACTAAGCATTTGAAAAACGCTTTCACGACCACCCCAAACGCCCTTGTGTATTACAACTTGCAATTTCATGGTTTGAATTGACACAAAATATTACTAAGAATAAACAAGGTTATTGGCCCGAGTTTACTGCTCCATTTTCCCCCATAGACGAATAACAGAAGTTGTGTCCCAAATGACGTACTATACCCTAAGCAGTTACACTATGCACTATGTACTCTACTGTCTACTCTATGAATTTTAGCACTAACGAGTTTTTTTTTTTTACTAACTGGAAGTATAAGCCATTTACCAGTCGATGGCAAATGCCATCATATGCACATAATGCTATGGCGCTGGCTTTAGCAGAACACCCAAAGTCAATGAAGACAAATTTCTTCATTTTATTTGAGCCAGCATCAGTGCCTGTTAGCCCCACCCCTCAAAGCTGCGACCGTTGAGTGCACAAAGTGTCCAACACTCTACACATAATTTTTTCCCGGTTGAAAAAGTGCATCATCCGGGTACTTCTTCTTGTTGGAATTTTCAGTGTGAACACATTACTCACACTATTTATGCTACAAAATGGCATAGAATAGTGCGTAAGTGCACAATACGATTAGGGATGCACCTAGAGACTCTCTTTTCCCCCAGATCTTTCAATTCGATTATGGTCAACACGATAGTTGTTCGATTGAAGTCACTTTTCTCCTCTAAGTCACGCAGTGGAGCTGTTTGTATGGAATTCACTGTTTAGAGATTTGGTACAATTTTTAATTAGGCTGTTCAGTCAAGACTAAATTGTAGCAGGGGACACGTTGGAGAAGATTAATACAAGTGCTCAGCTTTAAATCAAGCTATGAGAAATGTTCAGAAGCCTTGGATCAAGCTTCCAACTAAATGGATCCAATTAGACGATGAGATTCTGTATAATCGTCGTCAACGCCAGAAAAATGGCAACATCCTCATCATTTATTTACACGCTAAAATGTTTTCTACCATCCCCTTGTTTGATGGACAGTTAAGAGCCTCCGTCTGTTCTGAAAGTCAGTCGCAGTCGGCTCTCGGAAGCAATTCAGAAGAAGTATAACTAGCCATTAACTGGAACTTGTAAAGGCAGTTACACATGCAGCTATTTCTGCCCTGAAGTGTGGTTGCCAGATTGAAGTGGCTAAATTACTCACAGCTGCCCACAGTCTGATTCATCCCAGACAGTGTATGTGTGTGTGTGTGCGCGCGCGCATGTGTGTGTGTGTTTGTCCATTCAAGTACACTGCTTCCTCTAAATGAATGCTTTATGTGATGGACTGACTGGAGGAAAAGATCAAACACAGGCCACGCACACAATGATGGATGTAAAGCCATAAAAACATGAAAGAAACCTTTAGTAACACAGATCAGCAACAGTAGAAGGAAGACGTGAGTCATTTAGATTAAGCAAGTTACTAAACAGAGACATGCACAGTCCTATTGAATTATAGAGTGAAAGAGAGGAAAAGGCAGTTCCAGGAGATCATCATAAACTCAAACACAAAGGTCAGGAGAAACAAAGTGTGTCGAAAAGCCTTAAAAACAATGCTTTTGAAGGTCTACAAGGGGTTAGGGAGGGGTAGCCCAAAAAAAAAAAAAAAGTTCTACGTTTGTTTTTGTGGATAAAGTTTGGAACTGTTGCACACACAAAAAAGGGATTAATCAATTATGCACTATTAGTAATGAAACTTAAATCTGCCACAAACACACACAAACATCACTGATTATTTAAATTCAAACACAATTAACCAAATATGTTTTGAAAACATGTTATCCTATTATCTCGCTCTTATCATACAACCACCACCAACCGGGTAGGGTGGGGGCAAGCGCGTGCTTCCGGAAAGACACGTGCAGCCAAATCTTTTTAAACTGCTCTGCTCATGCTGTGTCACAGGGCAGTGTGACTCACTGAGAGAGAAGTGCCGTCTACCCTCTTCTGCATACATGAGCTCACAAAGGCGCACAATTGGCTAGTGTCCCTGTGATTGACAGGGGAAGGGCGGTATGGAGCGGTTAAACGGTGCCTAACGACACCGTAGTAGTCGTCGTAAGCTTGAGCACTACTATCCCACTCTTGCGAAAAGACACGCACCACTCAGGAGCCTAGAACATGCACGACATATCAGCTGCGCGATCACCGAATTAAAAGCGATAGAATTAATATATTGGTCGATTCTGACCAGTCAAATTTAAACTAAAGGCCAATATCCTCTGGCAGTCCCTCTGACTGAAATACACGGAGGCTAAATTCATTTTTATTCGGCATGTGCGTGTGAGGTGAATCATTTCCGGTGTGTGGATTCGACTCAAGACTTGAGTTTGACTCGTGGGATTCGATGCCTGGAATCAGTGAATCGACTCTTTCTGGAATTCGACTCCCAGCACTGAAAGAAAGAAGATGATGACTCAAGGATTTGACAGCATATACTTAAAAAAAAAAAAAAAAAAAAAAAGTTTAACTACTTATAAACATGTTGATTCAAAAAGCCTTGGGACTTGGAGGAACACTTAGATAAACATTTGTTCAAATACTATTTTCGAACGATCAAAAAACAGCTAACCAACAACGTCGAGATCTAGACGTGCAGGGACATTTATGTTCGTTCAAAGATAAAGTTTCACTAACTGTTTAACCCAAATAGCAGTCCTGACTTTCACGGGCAATTCAATTGATCAGCAGATCCAGATCCATGACAAATCAATCCGCTGAGTAAACGTTTGTCAGCGTGCAGTACTGATTTCCTGCATGGCTAAATGTGTGTGTGAGAAAATACAAACGATTGTAAGCAAACGGTCATTCTGAGAAATCCCTTAGACAAACATTTGTTGAGCCCTGAAAACACACATTTACTCCAACTCTTGTGTTTAACTATGGGTTAAGGATAGGAGGGGAAAAAAAGGAAAGTAAAAGAAAGAGATTAAGAGTAGTGTGGAGGATGAAGAAATTAAACATAGAATGAAAAAGTGAGGAAGCTGTTACCGGGAAAAAAAAATGACAGGGAAAGAGGAAGAGAGATTTCACAGAGGGAGTGAAATTTCTCCCAGTTGAACTGTACGGGTGTGTGAGTGCGCGTATGAGATCATGAGGTCAGGAAAAGTGACTCACCGCAGACAGAATGACGTCTCTACGCCAACTAGTGTACAATTGTTATCCCACACACACACACACACACACACACACACACACACACACACACACACACACACACATTCTGATTGTGGAAAGGCAAGCTTTACCTCACAATGCTAATGCTGCTAACATGGAGGGAAGTCTGTTAGCATGATTGTGTGTTGTTAGCCACACATTAGATTCTTTTCAAAGCTCATCAAATAAATGGGACATTTTGTGTATGCGTGTGTGAGAAAGATATGATCTTGTCAGGGGACAGAGACTATTTCACAAAGTCTCTTCTCTCTCTTTCATTCGCTCTTCCGTATCCATCTCTTTGTGTGTGTGTGTGTGTGTGTGTGTGTGTGAGAGAGAGTGAGAGAGAGTGTGAGCATGAGATGGGTGTAGCCAGTGTCTGGGTGGATCCTTTCCCAGCACAACTGCAGGCTAATCACACTATTTGGGGTGGGTATCCAGTAAACACACACACGCACACACGCACGCACACACGCACGCACGCACACACGCACGCACGCACACACGCACGCACGCACACACGCACGCACACACACACGCACACACAGGCAGACATACACATACACGCCTCTGTAGCCCTAATACTGTTCCCATGTTCCTCCTCCCTGTGCTTCTTAGTTCAGTTCAATTCAATTCCACTCAGTTCAGCATGCTTTACTGGTAATAGTATATGTGTGTGTGTGTGTGTGTGTGTGTGTGTGTGTGTGTGTGTGTGTGTGTGTGTATAAAGCTTGGCTTACAGAGTGTGTAAGAATAATAGCACAAGCCTGTGTGTTTGTCTCATCCCTTGTCCATCTGTGTGTGTGTGTCTGTATCTCTCGGCCTCTCTCTCGGTCTACCTCTGTCTGTCTCTCCTTTTTTCTACTTGTCCGTCTCTCCATCTGACAGAGGGAGACAGGCAGTGAGGGAGAGGCAGACAAAGAGGGAGAGACGGAGAGGGAGAGACAGAGACAGGTGGAGACCCTCTCTACCTATGTTTATCTCTGTCTGTCTCTCCCTCTCTGCCTCTGTCCACCTCTCCCTCTCTCCGCCCCTGTCTGCCTCTCTCCCCCTCTGCCTCACTCTGTCTCCATCTACTTCTGTGCCTCCATCTACCTCTGTCTGTCTCCCCCCTCTACCTTCATCTGCCTATATGTCTCTCTCCCTTTCTTCCTCGGGTCTACCTCTCCGGCCATACCTGTCTGTCTGTCTCTCCCTCTCTTTTCCACTCTGAAGCGGCTTCCTGAGGCATCCAGTAACAGCAGGCCAGTGCAGCCCACCTAACACACACAATACAGAGTACTTAAGACATTCCTTATCTGTGTCACACACACACACACACACACACACACACACACACACACACACACTTTAGTGACTCTCACAGCCTTCTGTACACAATCCTTCCTTCATAAGCACATACTACAACACAATGTTTTCACTCACACACACTACTCCATCTTCCAGTTCTTCTTTACAACCCCACACACTCTTCAGGGCCTCTTGTTTTGTGTATCTGAAATCAAGGAAAGAACCACATGCAGAAAGACGCATGCAGATTGACAGAAGTGTTCTCACTACAGTGAAAGCGGCTGCTTTGTTTGAGGACATTCCTGTCTGTCTGCCTTCTTTACGTCAGTCTCAGACACTCCGCCCACAGACAGTCTGATGAACGCTGTGCACGCTGGGTCTTTTCTGTCGCACAAACTAACGGACCTTCAGGCGAGCAACATGTATACAATGGACCCAATACAATGTGTGTGTGTGTTTGTGTGCGTGTGTCTCTAGCTGAACTCATTCCAGATAATTGTCAGTGAACTCTCTTTAATCATTAAATATTAACGCTGATACTCATTATTCTCTCATTTCTGTACTTTAGGTCCAGGAAACACACCGCAGACACACACTTTATTGCCTCCTTCACACACTATTTCCTTCACAAACCTATACACACACATACGCACACAAACAAAGGGCCTGTTGTCCGATCTGTCTTTGGACTACGATTCTCCAAGGACACCCTGTCCCTACCTGCTGCTTCCTTAACACACATGTTTGATTTAAAAAAAATAAATAAATAAATAAATAAAAAAAAAACCACACACAACACACACAAAACATTACGTTTTCACATACATCTTAATGTTAAACATATAGACATCCTGCTAAGACATTCTGCTTCTCAATGTTCTTCCATTCGTCATTCTCTCAGTCCATCTCATCATCAGATAGAATGAGGTAATAAGTAAACACACACTCACACACTCACACACTCACACACACGACATCCCAGCAGTTACACAAACAGTGGGAAGCGAAACAGCTCTCCTCTGAGAAGCAGAACGGTGGCCTGTAAATCAAACTGACCTGTGTGTGACTAGTGGCATGAATTCTGAAAAGATGAGAGATTCGTAGCAGAATAAACACCTACTCCTCTGTCCATTCACCTTCACTCTGGTTTAGTGGTCAACTCTTCTTTTCTTCCTTGCAAAACGGTAAGTCTAATTGACTGCACGTCGAAGCAAGCGCTTGAGTAAATAACACCAGCCGATAGCGTGTTTGAGATATATCACACCCCCGCCAATTCTAAACATAGTTTAGTGAATTCGCTAAATATGGACAAGAGCGGAGAATTTAGCGAGTGCCTTTTTTTCAGCTGTGGAGGATTTCTTACTGAAGTCTACAAAGAAGACAGAAGAAGAGAGGCCTTTATCTGTCACATATACGTTACACTACAGGGAAATTCTTTTTTTTTTTTTTAATTTTAAAAACAGCGTCAGAGAGGATATGGCGCACCTGGAGCAGACAGGGATGAGAGCATTAGATAAAAGGCCAAAGGTGGAAGTTTGGTAGTAGTGGGGCTTGAACCCCCAACCTTCTGCTCAGAAACCCAGAGATTTAACCACTGAGCCACCACTTCTCTAAAACTGACCACGTCCTTATGCCGGGGACCTTTCGCGTGTGAGGTAATAACCACTACGCTACGAAAATCCATGTCTGTCCACTTTAAAGAGGATGATAGACAACGTTTGAGCCGAAGTTAACTGTCGGTGGTGCTGATGGTGATGGGTGATGGAGAGACATGGTCGTCACCAGGAGGCATCTCACATGCCTGAGTGGTAGATAAAATATTACTGACTCTCATGGATAGAGAAGCCCTGACTGCACAGAAAGACAGAATCCTGTTCTCGAGCAGTCTGAGGTAGCAGGACAATGAACAACCCCAAAATGTCCGTCACATAACCGCCAACTTGCACAAACTCCACCCTCTTTGAAATGAATAAACTCCACTCAACTCCACCATTTTTTCCCCTCAACCAAGCGATGGCTGGACAGAGAGATTAACGTAGGAAGAGGTACAGCCGAAAATGCAGCGACGAACCGTGTTTTCTGCTAACTGCAGAACAATACCCACCTTGGGGGCAGGACATATATGTTCCAGAGAGCATTTGATTGGATGAAAACAAGACTAGTACAGTTAGAGTTATCAAACAATGCTAATCAGAAGGAATAAATTAGGGATAAAGGGTAGATCTGGCAAAAAATATAAGATTACTTTTTGTTGGTTTCTAAGACAGAGCTAATTTTCATACTGAGATGGAAAAAAATGGAAAGGTGATTGGCAGGAATTCATCCATCCATCCATCCATCCATCCATTTTCCATACCGCTTATCCTACATAGGGTCACGCCAGGGGGGAGACCGGAGCCTATCCCAGGGAACTCAGAGGACAAGGCAGGGGACACCCTGGACAGGCTGCCAACCCATCGCAGGGCACACTACAACGCATGTCTTCAGACTGGGGGAGGAAACCGGAGTACCCGGAGGAAACCCCCGAAGAACGGGGAGAACATGCAATCTCCGCTAGTTGGTTTTAGATTTTTATTTAACAATTTTAAATTGAGCGATTCACGTTTCATTCTGGTTTTTCTAGCACTTCTCTCTCTCCACTCTGTGCACAGCGGAGGAATGGCTGCATCAGAAAAGTGTGCAACCCGGTAAATCATAACGAGGTTCAAGCAGTTCTTTAGACACCGCTTAAATCCCTGCCAGTTTGTTTGTTTGTTTGCTTCAGTGCTGTTACACTCGTCATATCTGGCGTTCTCTTTGGAGCACTTTCTTTTGAGGTGGTTAGACAGGTTCATTGCGGTTCTTCCAGACATGCCAATCTCGTCTTTGCTTATTTTGGAGACAGCTGATGATTGTGCCGTGTTGACTGTATAAAATCCAGCATTTCCAAATAACTTGTTAATTTTTTTTTCTTAGTCACCAACTCCGGGCTGACGTCTGCCATACCGCTATGTCGCTAAACAAAATCAGGAGAAATCGTAAGCTGAGAAACGGCTTACTCGTGGTTATTATTGGTTTGTACGTGTGTGCCAAGGACAAGCGAACGAAGTGTGATCCATAAAATAACTTTGCCTGCCACATATTAACATTTTCAATGCAACTGACAAAATGAGTATAGTACTGCGGCACTCATTCGCTTGCGTCCGCTCTAAAACGATCCACTCACAAACCCAAATCTCCAAGGCTAATTTTCTGTTCTAGTTCTACTATTTTATTGGCATCCATAAACACTAAGCGACCAGTACAAAAAGCTCCGAAACACCAATTTTTGACTTCATATTGTCATGTGGCTAAGAACCACCTACTTTCACGAGAAGATGCCATTTGACTGACACTGCAAACAACCACAGACTTTCCCCATAACGTGCACGGACATGCGAATAACCAATCCCATCGATACGATATGTATCAGATGCTTTGTGAGCTGTGGGTGGAATACCTGAAACTGAGACTAGTGGAAAATGAACTAGAACTTCAAGTTCTTTTGGATTATGTTTGGGTCAGGTCTTATTGTTATGTGCAGTGGGGAGGGGGGGGAAACAAACAAACAAACAAAAATCTCCTAATCTGGTTTCATTCAAAATCATTTCCTGCAATTCTGAAATTCATGTGACTGGCGGAAAAATGGTCTCGTCTATTGCACACAAAAATACGAGCAGCTGAATCATCATGTTTTAAGTGAAGTTTCACATCCCTGCAGGGATTTGTGTGTGTGTGTGTGTGTGTGTGTGTGTGTGTGTGTGTGTGTGTGTGTCCGTGTCCAAGCCCAAGTCCAACAGAGACATTAGACTCCACACAATCAGAGGTCAATAATCTTATGGCATCATTCAGAGAGATGTTATTCTAAAACTGTGTGTGTGTGTGTGTGTGTGTGTGCGTGCGTGCAAGCTTGTTAACACAAAATCAACATGAGAGTGATATCACTGTTTAAAAGGCCCAAGGAAGTGAACCACTGTGTCATGTGTGTGTGTGTGTGTGTGTGTGTGTGTTTGTGTTTAGTTCAAGTAAGGATTTTGTGGCCGGAGGTAAAATCTACCAATGCTGTGCAGTTTGAATGATGATGCAATTGGCTATCAGGAGCACACACACCTGCTCCAGCACGCCTGACACAGACGCGATGTGTGTGTGTGTGTGTGTGTGTGTGTGTGTGTGTGTGTGTGTGTGTGTGTGTATGGGGGGGATGGGGCAGGGGGAGATGACACATCATGAAGTTTGTGCTTCTGTTGATGTTATGAGCGAGTCAGCTCGATCCCTCTTTTCCTGTTTGGCTTGCTTGTGGTTTTCTCATTAGGTCTCAGTGTTTGGAAAAGCTGAGTAAGAAATGACCAGATGATATACAGCAGATGTGTCGCTTCATACATTCTCGTCATAGACTATAGGAAAGATTTACGATATCATGAGAACGGATGCAAGGAATGAAACATGACAAGGTGTGTTGTTACAGAAAAATAATCCAACACAGGTGTTCTGACATACAGACAAAGCATGTCCTGATTTTATTTTTAATTCCTCTTATACAGATGTTTCCCAAAAGTTACAATTTTTCATTTATTAAACCAACAAATAATGTTTTTCAACCGTTTATGGTTTCGTAACCAGACACGAGCCAGCAGACAAGTTCCTGTAATCACTTACGTTATATAGCTGATGTAAACAGTCGTTCCCTTGCGAGCTTCTCTTTTTCGTCTCTCTCTTAAAGTTAATAAGACAAAAACATGCAGTTTGCCATGTTACTAGAAACCAGAAAGCGCAACGGCCTCGGTCCTGAACACGCTCACACGGAACTGATACAAAAGCACTGACACCGGAGACTCCTTCCATAAATGTTAAATATACATCACCATATCAATGATCACGTGTTTTTCTTTGTTAAATATCTTCACGTTTTTAAATCCATTTATTAGACTCTGATTATGTAGACCATGTTACTATAGAAACGATACCACGTTACAACTAGCGCATTAATAGAAATCATTTGAACTACAGCCGGAACTACCATCAGTGCTGCTGTTATAGAAAATGAATCAATACCTTCTGACCAATCAGATTTAAGAATAGAACAACGCCGTGGTGTACCTATGAATTTATCACATGTTTACAGTGCAACAACCGTACTACCATCGATTTTGTTTGTTTGTTTTAACACAAATCCAACTCAGATATTCGACAGCTAAGTTACAATAAGAGTCCACAACAACCATCCATGTGTCTAGCAATAACAATGGAAAAGAAACCACAACTATACTCCCACTGAGAGGACTGAGAGGATCAACAGGATGTGCCTTCTGCCTAACTTTAGCAATCGATAATAAAATCGCTATCTGCATCAAAATAGTGCAAAAACAAGGCTTGTCTTTTTCATATTTTCTCACTGAGTTCATGTGTATTCAGGACATTTGACCAGGCATTTGAATATCAGTGCACAATCCATCAAAAAAAAAAAACAACAACCCTGTCCCTCTCCTACCCCGCTGATCCAACATATTTACCAAGAGATAAAAATCCCAGCAACACAATGAGGGCTGTGATTGTTTTGGGAAGCTCAGCTCAGGACTCAGGTGATATGATGATACGATATTGATACTGTGCTAGAATACCATCCTGATACACCTTTCTACATATGTTCATTATCATCAGGTGTATTCGGATGGCATTAATTAATCCCTATAATTCTTACAAATATTAGACTAAAATATCTAAAAACAAAGCAGCACTTGTTGCCGTTTGGGTACTGTCATACACAGTGTGTATCATTAAGATGTAAAATCTAGTGACGTGATATTTCTGCCATATTGCCAAGCCCAGCCCCCTAACCGATGTGTCTTGACGTTTTCCTGTCCTCTCCAGCCTCTGTTGCTGTTGCAGCCCGTCAGCCTCAAGGATAACCGTACTGTGCGTTCTGAGATGCTCTTCTGCTCACCATGCTTGTAAAGAGTGGCTATTTGAGTTACCACACCCTTCCTGTCAGGACATTCTCCTCCATCAAACAAAGCGTTTCCGTTCTCAGGATAGGACGTCCCTTGATATTCGCATCGTTCTGTGTAAACTCTAGAGACCCCTGTGTGTAAAAATCCTAGCACTTTCGGAGAGCCTCATTCTGATATTTGATGTGAACACTAGCTGTATCTGCAGTGACTGCATGCACTGTGTTGCTGCCACATGATTGGTTGATTGGATAATCCTATGAACGAGCAGGTATACATGTTAGGTGCTGTTCAAGCGGACGGTGAGTGTGTGTCATGTATTCGTCCTCAGACAGAGCGACAGTTTTGTCTACTGTATTTGTCCAAACTGTGTCGAGTGACTGAAAAAGGTGCGTTCGATGTTGCGTCCTCCTGACGGGCATGGACATTTGTTCCACGGGTCCTGGAGTAAATGTTTTACTGTGATTTCACATTAACTTTCTCCTCTTTTTAAAATGTACAGCCTTATACACTCATAACAACCACATCAGCCATTAAACGTACAAAGTTCAGGCTGCGCTCTGCATGGACCAGTGCTAAGGTGATTACATTCAGAGTCACGCTGCCATTATTCAGTGTTACTGTACATTAAAAATGCAGCAGCTCCACAGGGAAATGATCTTTTCTGCTCTGATGTACCTGATCCATGCCGGGAGTGTTAATGAGGATGTAATCACGTCAATCGGACGAGCACTAAAGAGTGCAGCGGTGAATCAGTAATTCGGTGAACTGAATGAACGCATAGAGAAATCCATAATGGAAGTTATATATGGCGATTACTAAACAGAACACGTCCATGAGTTGGCCATTATTTCAATGTAAACTTTTTTTTACCCCTTACACTCAGACCAAGACGGATAGTGAAACAGCAAAACAAAACACCTTCACACTTCTCTCTTCTCTCAGCCTGGAGTGTGTCAGAATCTTACTTCAATCCTGAATCAATCAGGGAATCAATCTCAGAATAACTCCCGTCTGAACTTACAGTGCATTACATAAACCACAGACGCCACTATTCTCATATCCTACACAGTACACTTACAGAGACTGGAATAAGAAATGGCTCCTTACTGGAGATAGGGTGCACTACATAGGGCGCATAAGCCACTATTTCTTACCCTACAGCACAGTTATGTAGGGAGTATGGGGATAGTATAGTGTTTAGTGCACTATGTATCATACACAAGCCGCTATTTCACACCCTACAGCACAATTATGCAGTAAGTAAGTGGCTGAATGCCAAATGGCTCCTGGTTAGACGTACATATAGTGCACTATGTAGGGTTCAGAAGCCACTTTTCATACTCTATAGCACAATTCTGTTGTGATCAAGTGGACGAATCCTAAAGGGCCTCACACAGGACAGTTTACTACAAAGCCTTCAGAAGCCCACTACTTAGGGTACTTACATAAAGCATAGTAAACTGAATCCCAGTTTGCTTCATGTAGGGCACATAAGCCACTATTTCACACCCTACAGCACAATTATGTAGTAAGGGGATAGTATAGTGCACCATGTAGACCACATAAGCCACTATTTTGCAGTTGTGTAGTGAGTAAGGTGATAATATAGTGTATAGTCCACTATGTAGGGGGCATAAGCCACTATTTCACACCCTACAGCAGTTATGTAGTGAGTAAGGTGATAATATAGTGTATAGTCCACTATGTAGGGGGCATAAGCCACTATTTCACACCCTACAGCAGTTATGTAGTGAGTAAGGGGCTGAATCCCAAATCTCACAGGACATACAGTTAACTACAAAGCACACAGAAGCTCACTACGTAGGATGCTTACAGTAAGCGTAGTAAAATGAATTACTCCCAAATTACTGCACAGGATGTATGAGACAAGTTTTCAGCATTTCCCATCATTCACAGCGCATTACACAGAGAGAAGGAATACAAGATATTATCTCCTAAACCGAATGCTCCTACACGGTCAAGCAGTAGTTTAGGATACGGCCGGTGGCTCTTGTCGGCGCATTTACTTACAGTTCTACCTTCCTCCAATAACAAAAGCTTTAAAACAGTGTTTAAATTAAACTAGTAAGAGTAAAGTGTGTTTGTGTTTACACTCACCGCTTTTGCTTCTGTCTTGGCTCTGTAATGGAGACATGTCCCGCTCAGCAGCAGCGTGGAGAGCAGCAGCTACTCTGCTCCAGCAACCTGAATAAAAAAAAAGCAGTGCTCAGGAACGCAGGCTAAGCCACGCCCAGGAAGTTGCGTCAGCTGCGAGACCAGGAGTAACGACTCTGACTATCTACCAAGTTGACGCATGAAGCCTCAACACGCATGCTCAAAGTTCAGCGCAGGCGCAATGTAGAGCTCTCAAATCTCGCCCAATCTCCTTGACGCTTCTCTTCCGCGAGAAGACGGAACAGGAAGTAGTTGTTCCATGTGAGCATGTGGATAAACGTGTGAGTTAGCTTGGAGTTTTTTTGCTTTGAGTTTAGCATTTATTTTAAGAGGAACTTTTCCACGCTGAGTGAGCATGGCGACATACCGGAAGAAGGTTGATAATAGGATTCGGGTCCAGATTGAGAATGGAGTCGCACAGCGGCATCGCACAATGTTTGTTGTAGTGGGTGATCACGGCAGAGACCAGGTTGTTATCCTGCACCACATGCTCTCCAAGGCCGCGGTGCGAGCCCGACCCTCGGTCCTGTGGTGCTACAAGCACGAGCTTGGCTTCAGCAGTAATCGTAAGAAACGGATGCGGCAGTTACAGAAAAAGATCAAAACAGGTACTCTGAACCTAAAACAGGATGATCCTTTCGAGCTTTTCATCGCTGCCACCAATATCCGTTACTGTTACTACAATGAAACTCACAAAATTCTGGGCAACACATATGGCATGTGCGTTCTGCAGGATTTTGAGGCTTTAACTCCCAACCTCCTGGCTCGAACCATTGAAACAGTGGAGGGTGGTGGTATTGTGGTCATTTTGCTGAGGACCATGACCTCGCTGAAGCAGCTGTACACCATGACAATGGACGTCCATTCTCGCTACCGGACAGAGGCACATCAGGATGTTGTGGGAAGATTCAATGAAAGGTTCATACTGTCTCTTTCCTCCTGCAAGACCTGTCTGGTAACTGATGATCAACTCAACGTTCTGCCAGTCTCCAAACACAATGCAAACATCAAACCTGTGCCACCCAGATCCCAGGATGATGCTGTGCTGCCACAGGAGCAGGAGCTGAAGGACCTAAAAGAATCCTTGCAAGACACACCGTCAGTGGGTGCTTTAGTAGACTGCTGTAAAACAATGGACCAGGCCAAAGCTGTGTTGAAGTTCATTGAAGCGATTTCAGAAAAGACTCTCCGGAGCACGGTAGCGCTCACCGCCGCCAGAGGACGGGGAAAGTCTGCGGCACTTGGATTAGCTATCGCTGGGGCTGTTTCCTTCGGCTACTCCAACATATTTGTCACATCACCCAGCCCGGACAATCTGCACACATTATTCGAGTTCGTATTCAAAGGTTTGGATTTGCTTCTCTACCAGGAACATCTGGATTATGAAATAATCCAATCTTTGAACCCTGAGTTTAATAAAGCTGTGGTTAGAGTTAACATCTTCAAGGAACATCGCCAGACCATTCAGTACATCCACCCTGCTGATGCTGTCAAGTTGGGTCAGGCGGAGTTGGTGGTCATTGATGAGGCTGCTGCTATCCCTTTGCCTCTGGTAAAAAACCTGCTTGGGCCTTATCTTGTGTTCATGGCTTCTACAATCAATGGGTATGAAGGCACAGGGCGCTCTCTTTCTCTCAAACTGATTCAGCAGCTGCGGCAGCAAAGCGCAGACAGCCAGCAGAGCCTCTCAGCTGAAAACAAAGCCACAAGCACGGCCAGACTGGCCTCGGCACGCACGCTGCATGAGGTTTCTCTCCAGGAGTCTATTCGATACGCTCAGGGAGATCCCGTGGAGAAATGGTTGAACGAACTCTTGTGTCTGGACTGCCTGAGTGTGCCGCGCAACATTTCAGGCTGTCCGTTGCCCGAAACTTGTGATCTGTATTATGTGAACCGTGACACTCTATTCTGTTACCACAAAGCGTCCGAAGCCTTCCTCCAGCGTCTTATGGCACTCTATGTAGCGTCTCACTATAAGAACTCCCCCAATGACCTACAGATGCTCTCGGATGCTCCAGCTCACCATCTCTTCTGCTTGCTGCCTCCTGTTTCACACACACATAACTCTCTGCCAGAGGTCCTAGCAGTTGTGCAGGTGTGTTTGGAGGGGGAGATTTCCCAGAAATCAATCCTCCAAAGCTTGTCCCGAGGGAAGAAAGCTTCCGGGGACCTTATCCCCTGGACTGTGTCGGAGCAATTTCAAGATTCTAAGTTCGGGAGCCTCTCGGGTGGAAGGGTGGTGCGAATTGCAGTGAACCCTGACTACCAGGGGATGGGTTATGGGACACGTGCACTGCAGCTCCTGCAGCAGTACTATCAGGGACAGTTTCCTCTCTTGGATGACAAGCAGCCAACCCCAATGGCATTCAACTCTGTCAGCAGTGAGGCCATGAGCCTCTTAGAAGAGGTTGTGTCTCCACGAACGGATCTGCCTCCCCTGTTGCTGAAGCTGAATGAGAGGACTGCAGAAAGACTGGACTACCTGGGTGTCTCATATGGCCTCACACCCCAGCTGCTCAAATTCTGGAAAAAGGCTGGATTTGTTCCAGTGTATTTAAGACAAACTACAAATGACCTGACAGGGGAGCACTCGTGTGTGATGCTGAAGGAACTGAACACGGACGATTCGGCAGAACAGAGTCAATGGCTGCCAGCATTCTGGAAGGATTTCCGAAGGAGATTCCTCTCTCTGCTGTCCTACCAGTTTAGCAGTTTTAGCCCTGCATTAGCCTTAAACATACTGCAGAACAAGAACATCAAGGACGACAGCCCGACAACGTTAACGGTCACGGAATTAGCTGCCCAGTTCACCCCATACGATCTGACTCGTTTGGAAATGTACTCCCGAAACATGGTTGACTACCACCTGATTATGGACATGGTGCCCGCCATAGCACGGATGTTCTTCGTCAAACAACTCGGAGATATCTCGCTGTCTGCCGCGCAGTCTGCTCTGCTCTTGGGACTTGGCTTGCAGCACAAATCTATAGATAATCTAGAGAAAGAGATTAAGCTACCCAGCTCTCAGCTCATGGGCCTGTTCAACCGTCTCATGCGTAAAGTAGTGCAGTTGTTCAACGCGATCCAGGAGAAGGCAGTCGAGGCAGAGATGGTTCCCTTCAAAGAGGTTAGCATGGAACCGACGGCTCAGGCACTGCACAAAGAGTTGGACGAGGCTGCCAAAGCGTTCGAAGAGAAACACAAGGAAGACATGATGAAGATTAAGGATATGGATCTTTCCGAGTACATGATTCGAGGTGATGATGAGGAATGGACTCGGGTGCTAAAGAAAGCTGGCCAGACAGCAATAGTGAGCATCAAGAGTGATAAGAAACGCAAATTGGAAGAGGCAAACAAGAAAGAGTTGCAAGGCAAGAAGATGAAGAAAAGTAACAAGAAAAAGGGCAAATTTTCATAGAAATCATAATTACTAGTCAGCACATTGTTTGTTGCCCTATTTTCAGTTTCTTTTTTTTTCTTTTCTTTTTTTTTATAATTACTTACATGCATTTATCAGTACTGAACTGTGCATCACTTTTCATTGCTTTGAACCAAAAAGCATTGAATGACTTCAGCTTTCAAAATTCAGGATGCATCTGAGGAAGGATAAGGACCAGATACACAGCTTAACAATGCTGGCACTGCTTTCAACTCACAGCCATTCGAACAGTAACCTAATACCTTAACCTCTGAACTATCACTACCACTGTGTATGTTTGTTCATGTGTGACTGATGGACTCATCTGAATCAGTTTAGTGCATGACATTTTATTGAGCTGTACATGAACATGATATTTTAGTGCTTGGTGATATGTGATCTCATACGTCTGTGCATCCCTATGCATCTACAATGAATATACATAGGGTGTGTTTTGTTTTTTTTTTTTGCACGAGCAAAAATGACACAAAGCCAATTGAAGTATATTGCAGATTTTTCCCCTCTAATGTATTCTGTAGTACATTCTATATAATAAAGAGGTATTATGTTCTCATTTTGTAATAGTTTACATTACTGAATGTTTATGTATTAAAAATCAAGGACAAATTGATCTATTTAGTAAGGTTAAGTGAGGTTAGTGTTTTATGAAAAAGTTAACAGTATTGACGAATGTGTGTAAGTAATTAAAAAAAAAAAAAAAAGCTGCAAACAATGTATATGGCCCTCAGGCAATTTTGATAGAATTGTTTCATACTATGAGTTTGTTGTTTTTTTTTGTTTTTTTTTTTTAAATAAATGACAATGTCAAATACCCTTTAGGGTGAGTGAATATCATTTAATAAAAGAACCATGAATCAATTTCTTTTTTCCAATTATTGCCATAATATTTACCAGATTGTGCTATTATATTGCATTGTTTTATTTTCATTATCCATAAAGGATAGATCTCGTTTGCATATAAAATATAATATAATGGGGAAAAAATATTCAGCAAAAAATTGCTGTAAAATTAAAAGAAACAAAATTAAGATGGGGAAAATTAAGTCAACAAATATTGTTATTCAGGGTTTTGTAGTGAAAGCTGTAAGGGTATACCAACTATACTCACTATTTATCCACTGAAGGAAGTTGAAATTAGAGACTCAGGAGGCTATAGAACATTTATTTGGTATCTGTCCTTATACTTCTGTTTTCTAGAAATAAGTAGTTCAATTCCATAATGAGAGGCTTAATAGAAATACTGCTTTAGATCTACATTCCTGGGCAAAAAAAAGGGCTGAGCCCAAAAAAAGCTTTTAATGGTCTTAACAAATCATTGGTCAGAAAATTAGCAAGAATGAAACAAGCGCACTCCTGAGAGCTCCTGTGCCACCATTCGCTCGTTTACTTTGGCTGCAGTGAACTGTTTGGGGGGAAAAGTGAGAAACAGGGAAACTCACTTCTATAGTCTTCTTGTATGCAAAGGTAAACTCATGATGATTAAAATTCAGACTAACACATATATGGGTGTACAAACTTTCCAAAAATATCTTCTTGAATTTGCTTTTCTTAAAAGATTAGTCATTATTTGGTTATCTGCCACTAATACAGCCCATCAAGAGCCACAAGGCTTAAACATTTAAAGAAATCAAAGGGAAAAGCTTTCCATACTAACTCCCTTTACCTATTTGTTTAATTCTTGCTAATTTCCTGGCCAATGATTTGTTGTTAAGAACATGAAAAGCTTAATATTTTGCCATTTTGGGCTTGGGCCTTTTTTTTAAATTATTTTTATTTATTTATTTTTTTGCCCAGTGTAATGTATGTATTGTACTTTCACACACACATGATGCTAAATTCACAAGAGGACAAGTTTATATTAAAATATATTAAACTTAACATTGATCGGAAATGAGTGGTACAAAAAAAAGTTTTCTAACCTTAGTAATTATGTAATATCAGTGATTTGAAATGTATTATAAATAAGAAAGAAAACTTTTGGTGTCATAGTAATAGTAAAAAGTGTTGTGTGTTCAACATGGTATAATGAACTGATTAAAAATATATAGAAATTTAATATAAATAAATAAATTACAACAATTTAGAAGTTTTTATTTATTTATTTATTTAAAATACTGTATACCACATTAGCAACAATGCTTTCCTGTAGATGTAGTTCTGGTCCAGCAATGATGATGTAACCATTATGAAACGCTTTCATTTTGCGTTTCTGATGCATTCACAACGAAAGTAATACAACAAAAATAGTTATTTTAACATAAAACGCGTGACAAAAATGAACACGTTGTCTAAGAAGGTGTTAAGATGTTCAATTCAGAGCTTGTCCTTTTGTTTTGAAGGTCGTCTGAGGTGAACGACGTCAGTTGAGCGCTGAGCGCTACGTTGACGTCATTAATGTGCGACAGCCACAATCTCCATGTGATCTCTGTTTTTCTGTTTTGTTTTACTTTAAAAATTACAGTCAACTCTAGAATAATCTACCATGTCTTTGACGACGAGTTGTCGTTTTTGTTGGGGTTTGTTTAGGTCGAGAATTAACAGCCGTGTGTTTGGATATTTGGGGTCTCCAGTGAGACTGACACACACACACTGCGGAAGATGGACACCTTCTCTTTCACACACACCACTGCTTCTACAGAATAACTTTCATTCAGACAGCTTGGGCTCTAGGCGGACTTTTAAAACTGCTGTAGCATCATGGAGCGATGAAGTTGGCAAAATTCAGTCAAAACATTATCATTTGGTGTATACATGCAAGGTGAGAGTTTTTCCCATGTCATGTAAAGTAGCCTACAATGGAAAACTACTAAATGCCTGTGAAACACACACACAGGTCAGTAATGTGAGTGCAACAGTTAAAGGAAAACTCCTCCCTGATACACGTGATATGATTATACTGAAATGTTTTAATGTATTTAGAGAGTATGGTGCTAATTTTATTGGCTCGTGCTGTATTTTCTTTATTCCTGTGAGAAGTTAGGGGCCGTGTGCCGCACTGACGTCACTAGAGGACAGGGACGGATTAGCACACAGGCTAACTGTGCGATCAAGTGCTCCTGGGAAGATCGTATTTACAATTTAGGAAGTCGTAATTACGACGTCAGGTGCATTCAAGTCACTTTGGTCGGAGCTGATGGTGGTTTACTTTCTCTTAATTAACTACAAAAAATACAGAAAGTTTTTTTTTAACTCTACTAGAAAATGAAGAAGAAAGACACTGAGCGGGACATGTCCACCTCAGTAATCAAATATGGCTGAATTGTCCAGAGATGTTTTCAGCATATTAGGCATAAGACTAAGAATGACTGTGTGCATATTGTGAGTTTAATGAACATGGTTACCCATGCTTACTTTATTGTGGCATATAAGTAGTCTTTTATTTTCTTTTTTTAAATTTATCCTTGAATAAAACGTCTACTTCAATTTAATTTCCTTTATCGTTTGTACTGTCCTGTGTTCTCCTGAGTAAATTATATAACATGTCACACATGTCAGGTATTACGTAAACTGTGAATTGTGACTGTAGGTCTGTTCAACGCGTTCAATGAAGAAGATCTCCAAGATGGCGTATCACAACGGCGTTGTTATAGTAACGTGTCCGGGCTGCCAGAACCATCACATCATCGCCGATAACCTTGGATGGTTTTCTGATCTGGAAGGAAAGAGGTGTGTATGTTAAAGAGAGGGGTTTATCCTGTATACTGACACCTTATAGTTGGTAGTCATCTGTGTATTAATTCATGCGCCAAAATTTCTTCAGCTCTGTCTGAGATAGCAAACTTTAGACCACAGCTGTGCTCTGAGGAAGCGTTTAGAGATCCTCCTGTGATGGGATAAAGGAGTATACAGTACATAAACGCTTCCTTCCTGTCCAAACATCACTGATGCATGATAACAGAACAAGTCTTGTTATGTTACAACAAATATTGTGTATTTGATGAAATGATCTCTCAAACGAGTGTAAAAAATCTTCCGTAATAAATTATTGTACTACATATAGCCCTAGTAAATACAGTGAGTGGAAATAAGTATTCAAACAAGTTTTCTTTTGTTATTTACTGTACCTCCAGTGTATATATCCTCTTCAAATGTACAAACACAATGTCGTTTGACTTTGTACTTATAAATATGAGCAAAAATATGTATTCACTATGTTAGTGGCCTCTGCAGTATCAAATATATTATTTCTCATGTGCAAAGTCAATTGTCAATGTTTTTCTGCCATTTTTTAAGAAAGAGTAGTAACAGTACACAGTATAGCTCATATGATATCTGGATTAGATTTTATATATTTATATATATAATATATATAATTTATAATTTATATATATACACACATGTTATAATAATAATAATAAATGTTATTTATTATAATATGTAATATGTGTTAAATAATAAGTAAAAAGGAAACATAACAAAAATTACTATTTTGGCCTCTATACAGTGATATAAGTAAATTAGTAAATAATATTTTAATAAAGTAAATAATATTTAAAAAACTATATAAAATGATGATAGTAAGCAGCAAATACATAAATGCTTTTTCTTTTAAAAGGGAATGACATAAGAAAAAGAAAGTATAGTTGTTTGAAGTGCACAAGTCATTAGATATACAATATAACCATAACATACATGGATTATAATAAACAATGCTAAGAAAAAGCTTGTAATAAAATAATCTACTCCACTTCTTCCACAGTGTGTTTTTCTATTTTGCGATGCTTTTGATAAATCTGGACCTTTTCTAACAGTTCTGTGTTTTTGCCTGGCCGTGTGGTTATAGAAACATCGAGGAGATTCTCGCAGCCAAAGGGGAGACAGTGAGGCGAGTCGCGGACGACGCTGCCATAGAGATTGTTGCCGAGGAGACGATTAAAGATGCGATGCAGAGGACGGAAGACGACCAGAAAGCTCTCGCAGACAACTCGGATAAATCGTGACTCTTCTGACAAATCCCTGCTGCAGTAACGGACATTTCGTATTTGACTGTGGATATGATGTATGTACAGTGTGAAGCGTGTAAATCTGCTTTTGTGAATAAAATTATTCGGGTTGGAGGGCTTTCTGGTTTCTCCATAACATGACAAGTGTTTTTTTTTGTTCTTATTAACTTCAAGAGGCTGGTGAGGGAATGAATGTTTATAGCTGCTGTAACATAAGGGATAAGGGAACATTGCGGACATTCCAAAACATTAAATGTAACTGAAAAATAAAAACGTATGAGGTGTCGTTCATTACTATAAAAATTGTTAGCATCAGAAATTTGCTGTGGTAGAAGAGGAATAAAACACCTTTTCATGTTATTATTGAAAAATCTTTCGTAGTGTTAACACTAAGTGCTGCATCATTGATTATTTTCCTACATCATCATGCTGTGTCATGTATTATTCTTTCCATATCTTATTTCTAATTGCCCAGAGAACAGCTTAGCTCTTATCTTACCCCACCCCAATGTTCACTGTAGTGCATTGCTATTGTATAAAAAACACATTTCTGTGTGAAGCTTTACTTTCAGCAAAATGAAAAATATGGTCTAAACAAATTTGTGGTTTGTGGACGGATCTATTGAAACCCTACAGCATTACAATTCACCCTTAGACATTAATATATTTTCTGTCGTGGTTCATAAACATGTTTTTTAAAAAGCTTTGACTATTTATTTGTGTTATTCAACATCTGATGCTGAGATTTCATCCTCAAAAATTAAACCTCCTGGTTCTGAGTCCCACTGTACTTCACATTTCCATAAACACTGCCCCAATAACAGCCAAAAGTGGGTTTGGCTATCTCAGCTACAGCCATTGCTATATAGGTGTGTAAAGTCAAGCACACAACCATGCAACCAGAGTTTTTGAGCTTTTGGCAAGCCCTAAGTGACATCCTACAGTCATCCTGCATGTGAGCTCCAGAGACAACCGTTTAGAGTAGAGTGGGTCATACTGAAGAGCTCACTGACTCAATGTAGCATGGACAGGATGGACAGGATGCCGTCTTTGCTATCTGGTAGGTTTAATGAATTGGAACTGGAAGCAGCATCAGCACAAGAATGTTTAGTCAGGAGCTTCATGGATTTGGTTTCCATGGCTAAGCAGCCGCACAGAAGTCTTACATCACCATATGCAGTGTCAAGCATTGGCGAGAGTGGTGTAAAGCCCATTGCCACTGGCACCAGGGAAACACATTCTCCAGAGGGATCAATCAGCCATGGGAGAACTTGGACTTTTTTTTTTTTTTTTTTTTGGATTCCAGGAAAACACGACCTTGAATATATAGCTCCAACAATAAATTTCAGTGGAGAAGGAATAATGGTCTAGGGCTCTTTGCTCTTTGTCATTGTTTGGGTGAAGCCCCATGGTTGCACTAACTCACTTTCTGTAACTGCTTTATCCTGGTCAGGAGCATGGAGATCCGGATTTTCCCCGCGTCTCACTGAGCATGAGGCAGGAATACACCCTGGATCAGACTTCAGTGAGAAAGTGGGAAATCCTAATGCTACTGCATACAGTGGCTACTCTAGTATTAATACTGGATCACTGCATGGACTGGTGAAATGTGTTGGCTCTATCTAGTGGACATGAGCAAGTTACATCAGTCGTGTTGCATGACTGATTGACATTTCGTAGAAACATAAGTAGAAACGACCTTTAATCAGTAAACACATACTGCACTTCCTGTTAATGGAGGTCAAGGTCAGCTAAGTATACTTTGGTATGACAGCAAGACCTGGCGTGTGATGTTTCTTACTTAATATTCAGGTCAGGGATGGGCGAATAGATCTTAAAGTATCAATACTTTCGATACAGGTGTTGTATCGAGAGGATCGATTCTACCATTAATATATCGATCCTACCTGGGATTATTCAAACAAGTGATTTTAATATTTACTTAACGTGAATAGGAACTATTTCTTCTTGCCTCCGATCATAGTGCAAACAAGTCAGCATTTCTTTCAAAAGGACTGTGGACTATACAATCACACACACATACACACAAAAACATTTGATAGAAGTATCGTTATCAATATTGATTTCGATATCGACGATACTGGTGTTGAAAGTACTTGGTATCAAAAAGAAAGTAAGTGGTATCGCCTATCCCTGATTCAGGCATGTGAATTAGGCTACGTAATGTTATACTGTAAGCCATTTCTGATGCTTGCCACCTATTAGACAAATAACTTCAGCTTCATAAGTCTTCACAACTGACTTAACAGAATGTCATTATTATCATATGTCATACATGACCGGTTCTTACTGAATGAAACTTTGTCCGTTAATTCTGTACAAACAAATAATTGGGTCAAGTTTGCTCCATATCAGGGCTGACCCTGAACTCTGACCCCAGCTTGTTAGAATATACAAAGAAAATCTGTATAATTTCACTTCACTGCACCTTCTTTCTAATCAGACTTTCCTTTCACATTATTGACTTATAGTTGAATCTTCTTGAAGAAGAAGAAAACCGAAAAGGGAAGTCCCCAGCGGTGTCGCTTAGTAGTGAGAGGTGGATAGCCTATCTTCTGCAATTGACTTATAGTTGAATCATGACCTTTTCAACATGGCGGAAGCGTTGACGTATGCACTAGCTAGCAAAAGCGGCTAATAATCTAGTCTTAATACTGGATCACTGCATGGACTGGTGACGTGTTGGCTCTATCTAGTGGACATGAGCGAGTTACATCATTTTTGTTGCATGACTGATTGACATTTCGTAGAAACATACGTAGAAACGACCTTTAATCGGTAAATATAAACGCAGAAGAATACTCTGACACTTTTTTTTTCTGATATTTGACCCAGTTTGCTGTAACCTTAAGCTAGATATTAATTCATGATGCAGCACAATACAACAACCAAACTACAGACAGCGTCCCGAATCTCCATGTTACCTACACAGCGCGTTAAAACAGGGAATGTATATTTTGGATTCGTCATTAATTTGTCACGGTTCAGTCACGCTGCGTGCACACACCTTACCCACCTTATCTCGTTATCAGTGTATTGTCCCAAACCATACGCAGTGTACTGTATAGCTAGCCTACGAACAGCCTTTACGAGAACGGAGGCGTCCCACCTATGAAGTGCACTAGAGTGTGGATTGGGACAGAGCCACAGCCCAGTGCGTGCCGGCGGTTTGTGCAAGGCCCGATGCAGACTGACGGCTCTATTCGACACCACAGACAGCTTTCATGCGCTTTAGTAAGGCGCTTGTTTAGTTTTTGAGAAGAAAGCGACGTTGCAGCGCCATGGAGGTGTCCGAGGCTTTGAGTGAAGCTGAGCGGCCGCGACATCGACCTTTTCTCATCGGGGTTAGTGGAGGAACCGCCAGCGGGAAGGTAACTCTCAGCAGCGCGGCTTTCGCAGTCACTCAGTGCCGCTGTGCTGCACGGAGACAGGCGCTGTGCTGTGATAAAGAGACAGTTTTCCGCTGCAAGTGTCAACTGGCTAGCATGTCAACAACACCTAGAATAATTACTTAAAACATAAAGTATGGTGTATATGTATAAAGTATTAAACTTATAAAAACAGCTCCATATTAGCATATAGTCACTACAGTTCTGTACAGCTGACTGAAAGCTAGCGTTGTCATTGAACTAGAATGCTAATCGCTAATGTTAGCTAGCATGTCATGCCAGAGTAGAGGATGCTAACAAGGCATCCTAGTTTTAATAAGACATCATTATAGAGGTGTGTGTGTGTGTGTGTGGTTTGCTTGTTAAAACATGGTACATGAGGAAGGAAGATTGAAGGAGGCTCGCTCTGCTTTTTACTCTGCTCGTCCCTCAGACTGAGAGGCTGTCTGTCTTTCTGTCTCTCTCTCTGTGTCTCTGTCTGTCTCTGTGTTTGTGTGTTTCTCTTTCCCTCCCTGTCCCCCTCTCTCTCTGTCTCTGTCTCTGTCTTTCTCTGTTTGTGTGTTTCTCTTTCCCTCCCTATCCCTCTCTGTCTTTCTCTGTCTGTCTTTCTGTCTCTCTCTCTCTCTCTCTCTCTCTCTCTCTCTCTCTCTCTCTCTCTGTCTCTATGTCTGTCTCTGTGTTTGTGTTTCTCTTTCCCTCCCTGTCCCTCTCTGTCTTTCTCTGTCTTTCTCTGTCTGTCTTTCTGTCTCTCTCTCTCTCTCTCTCTCTCTCTCTCTCTCTCTCTCTCTCTGTCTCTATGTCTTTCTCTGTGTTTGTGTGTTTCTCTTTCCCTCCCTGTCCCTCTCTGTCTTTCTCTGTCTTTCTGTGTTTGTCTCTCTGTCTCTCTCAGTTCAGTTCAGTTCAGTTCATCAGTGCTTTATTGGCATGAATGTTATAAATCACATTGTTGCCAAAGC
>CM074959.1:16793605-16810750 GCA_037577455.1 Pangasius macronema | reverse complement strand
CCGACTCTCAGACCATTAGGCCTCAGGTGATAATAGTAACTCTTCAGGGTGATAACAGTAACTCCCCTTTGCTGCATCACACCACCCCATCGTTAATTATGTCTCCACATGTTTTATTCCTTATTTTACAGTTGTTTCTTCATTAGATTCATCATTGCGCTATTCATGTATTCCACGACACTTTTAAACTACACGCACTCTTCACATCTTATTTTAATGACGGCTAATATAAATGACCCTAGCTGTCACAGCAACGAAACTGCAACCCCCCAACTAATAACACCACTTCCTGATTCAACATCAGCAGGTTGGTGCTTGAGGCAAGCCAATTCTGACAAACAGGCGCAGGATCTGGACCAACACTGGCACCTTGTTGGTGGAGAAGTGTATGAATACAGTGGAAGTGTATGAATACAGCGGCAGTGTACCAGTAGCTCATGTTGTTAAAGTGCTCTGTAAACTGAGTCAGATTGGGACTCTTCTCTTCATTCTGCTCTTTCGCCCACAAAAGAACCTCTGGAATCTAGAGAAAAGGGGAGAGAGAGAGCGAGAGAGAGGAAGTGAGGCAAGTTAACAGGAAGAGAGAAAGCCACAAAGGCAAAAATAAACAGATCGACAAGTTCCCAAGAGAACATTTTGCCTCAGACTGTCCTCTCTAGCAACACACACAGACTGTTTCTGAGCTCGTACCTCAATCTTGTAGAAGAGCTCTGCATCCAGAAGGGTAAGCTGATCAGCGATCTCGTGGCTGCGAAAGTCGTGCAGTGTGCCTGGCCTGAAGAGAGAGTGACCGTTTTATACACACATTCACTCGTAAAAACAATATGGCTGTGACAGCAAGGACCTTTGGTGCACGTCTTACTACTGAGTTAATGAAGAATGATGTGATGACGTGCATAAAAGTCACCCGAGTTGAAATTAGCCAATAGGAGACGTTTTTGCAAGGCTTTCTTTAGTTAGTCATACTGAAGGTTGAGAAATTAGAAGAAGGAGAAGGAGAAATTAGAAGAAGGAGAAATTAATCCAGGAAAAATCTATATCGGCAGCTCACAACAAGCCTCGGCTTGGGTCGCTGAGAGTGTGTGCCCGGATCTATTGGGCGAACATGAAAATCTCACTTAAAATTGTTCTTTGTCTAATACATAATGTATTTTCTCACAAATACCAAAAATTCCTAGCAAATGCAGCCTAAGCATGCACAGAAATACCTTGGCTTGGAAACCATGCAGAGATCCATCCTGATGTAGGTGTGTGTGTGTGTGTGTGTGTGTGTGTGTGTGTGTGTGTACCTGGCTGAGACCCCTCGTGCCGCTAAGGGTTGGAGGATGTGTGTGTGCTGCAGCAGCCTCTTCTGTTCCACTTTATCCAGGATGTTTTTGCGAAGGACGCGAGCCAGACTCAGCTCACCATTACACACCAGCCGGAACACGAGATCCATCAGCTGCCTGAGGATGTCCTCCGTCAGCTCCACCACGCTACAATACACACACGAACACACACATATCAGCTTACACCATGCCTATTTACCCCACTGCAGATCATGTCTTACATATTGCACAGTTTACAAGCTAAAATAACCAACTATCGAGCTGAACATGTATCGTCTGACTGGCCCGTTGTGTTGTGCAATAACGAAAGCTCACCAGAGTTCATCCACCACCCGCACCAGCACGAAGAAAGTGTTCTTGCTGACGCGCTTCTTAAATGTGTCCGGACTGTGGCAGAAATAAGTGTATGTGCAGTGGAGTTAAAGAGCAAAAAGCAGTAAAAGCTCTCGTAGACACACAACAGCGGACAAGTGTGTGTACGAAAAAAGGGAAAATAGAAAAACAGCTTTCATTTACAGATTGTCATGCATGCACACACACATATAGAGTTAAGGATATCTGTAATGTAGTTTTTTGATGAGGTCTTCAGGAGTGATGAAGGTTCTGTATGTTGTTAGAAAAGCTTCACAGTATAACACCAGATCTGAAAAATGAGGACACACACACACACACACACACACACACACACACACAAAATCATTATGAGTCAAAGGAATAATACACAGTATTGGTGTCTAATCAAATCTTTATCAAGTATGCTTGGAATTACCAAAACCACCCGAACAAGGAGATGGTGCTAAATAAATTAGATAATTATATAACTAGTTTAAACCATTTTGTATATCACATCCAGAGTTCATGTTCCATTTTTGTTTGTTGGCACAAATATCCAGTATTATAATAATAATAATAATAACAACACATTGCATTTCTGCAGAGCTACAGCTCTGTCCTTTAGATCACATATGTGCCTGAAAAAATGCACAGTGTGTTTGTTTCACCTGCAATTTAGACGATTCGGAGTTAAATAATTTTCTCACTGAAATCAAACTGACCACTGCAAGTTCACTGGACCAGGGTTGGCGATAGCAAGCAGGGAAAACGTGCATGTGTATGTGTGTGTGTGTGTGTGTGTGTGTGTGTGGACTGTATATGAAAGCTGCAGCAACACGTAAAATGTGGTGCTATCTGAGGTCTCGGAATAGCTGCCGTTGATGTTAGTGCACAGTTACAGAATACAAGCCTACAGAGCTTCAAAATGATTTTTTCCCCCCCAGGTTTTCTTTCACCTTAAATCGCAAACAACTGGTTCCTACACATCCAACTTCTATTTAAAATTGTTTAGTATTAAACATAATTTCTTTAAAGGGTGCCGTCAAATATCTGGCAGATGTAAAAGGCTAATTTTGTGCTGCTCCAGCAGCCACACTGCTCTTTGCAGATGATGCACCTGTAACAGAAACTATATAAAGAACACCGGAGAGAATGTTGAGTTTGTGTGTGGTCACCTTTGCGATCTGTCTCTGTAGCGTGTACTAAGAGAATATCGCTTGAGCCAGCTCTGACGTCAGGGCCATCATCCCCCTTTTCAGAGAGAGAGAGAGAGAGAGAGAGAGAGAGAGAGAGAGAGAGAGATTACTGCAGACCAGTAAAAGTGTGTGTGTGTGTGTTTACTGCACTGATCTCTCCAGATATTGAGATTTTCCAAACACCCCATGTTTTTACACACTACAGCTTTGCCATATTAAATACAAGCCAACTGTATTATGCATAAACACACACACACACACACACACACACACGCACACACACACGTCACTCATTCACCTGAACTATATGTATATTCATGCTCTAATTACTGCAGTTAATGATTGCACTGATGAGTTTTTGGTGAAGTGCAGCGCCCACTAGTGGGGAGCACACACACTGCCCTGAGAGACTTAAATGGCACATAAAAAAAAAAATAAATAAAAACATGCTTAATTGGATAATCAGGAGATGTTAATATTAAAAGAAAATCAGTGAAGCATTGTTATACTGAATACCTCTGATTTAAGAGTGATGCGACTCATGATCTCTTTGTGATCAACGAGGGAAAGCTCATCAACCTCCTCTTTGTCATGGCTCGAGTCTGCTGACTTTAATCTGAAACATCAAATTGTTTTACATGAGCAAGCAACGTGACAGACTATTTGCAGCCGCGAGAAAAAGTGTGTTACTAAATTTACCATTAAGTTAATATCAGAATGCTTTTGGAATGGAGAAGGTCAGACCTTAAGCCGGTTTAGATACAGTGACATGGACTGACGAGGAAAGAAATACCAGAAAGCCTAAAGACTAGTCTAAAATTCCTCTTCATCACTGTGCAAGTCTGACCTGCAGTTTATACAAGGTTTCACACACTTTATTTGCAGCCTGGGCTGTAAATGATTACTTGATATTAATTAATATGTAGAATTACATGTATAGAATTCATGAAGCGATGTTTCTGAGTGCACAAACGTTTTCTTGCAGCTGTAACTGGATCTGTATTTCTGGTAACAGTAGCGAGTGACACGAGAGCAGAGAAACAAGCATCATTTCTCAGTTCTATGCAAATGAGCTTGAATGTGGTATAAAATGAAAGGTTATAGTATCTGTATCTCTAGTATCTATAGTGTCTGACTTTCTCCTCTACTCTCATAACTTCAGTTCCTGCCTGTTGTTATTTCCCCATTTACTCATCTGCGCAACCATGGCAGAAAAACTCACAACTGCGATAACGTATATAACAAGCGATAACAGCAGCGGCTCATACCTTTCTTTGGCCAAAGCTGCCTTGCTTCCTTCCTTGGGCGGTGCTATGTGAGCAGTGGAGTCATGAATTACATCACAGTGTGAGATCTGGTCCTGCAGAAGAGAAGAAAACTGGCAACTGAACACACTCTGTCGAAAGCGCTATCTGCCCTCTTACGCATACATGAGCTCACAGATGGTTTAGGGTCAATCTGATAGGCAGGGGCGAGAGTAATGCCGTTCCTCCCACCCAGGCCAATTTTGCTCATTTGTGAGACCACACACACACACACACACACACACACACACACACACACACACATATACACAATTACTCACTGAGTGGTGCGTGCTATCTCCATTAGCCTGTGAGGTAGAGTACAGGTTCACATACTCTCCTTCGCCTTCTACGCCTTCATCGTTTGCACTCTCACTCTGTTAGCGGGTGGAAAAAAAAGAGGTAAAATGTTAGACACACACACGAAGATGCAAACACACACTAAACTGTGATGAAAATTAGAGAATCAATACCACAAATGACCAGCAGGTGGAGCAAACAGGACAGTCTACTGAACTTTACAGTCTGTCTGTGTGTGTGTGTGTGTGTGTGCGCGCATGTGTACGCATATAAAAAAAATGGTGTCTAATCAAGTTGCACTCACCACCATCTTGCTTTTTTTTTTAAACTGCACAGCACTAGTAAACAGATTTACACACATGCACAATGCCAACTGTATATTTTTAGTGCGGAGCTGAATTTGTCTGAATTCTTTAACCTGCTCAAAGAGAAAAGCACTAAGCATCAAAGGCTACAGAAAAATAGTGCATCTTAGGGACCCTCTGCCACAGACAGCACTGAAGCCAAGAGGAATTTGAAACTGAGCCCCTGTTAAAGGACAAATCAGCTCCTTTGTGTGTGTGTGTGTGTGTGTGTGTGTGTGCTGGATTGGAGAGATTACAGTCAGTGGATAGGGACAGAAGCAACCTGCAGTAACTCGTCAAAAACTCCAGCAAGAACATTCCTATTGTGCCTGCTTTCACACACATACCCGCACACACACACACACACACACACACACACACACACACACACACACACACGGCTCAACATGTTTCCCTGGGAGAGCAGGAACCAAGCATCCCCCTGTTTTATTCAGTCAGAGGAATTCCGCAACATTCCACAAACACACACACACACACACACACACACACACACACACACGGGGAGGTTAAATGGGGGAGAGTGAGTGAGGACTGGGGGTTATGTTTCTCCCGCACGTACACACGGGTCAATCTCTGACCTGAACTGTGATCTTCCTTCGCATGTTCACAAGCACACAACATATGGTCTAGTGCTTAAGCACGCTAGTTCCCATCGCCCAGTTCTGTTTTCCTCTCCTATAAAACACACACATCTACTTTTCCAGTCGTCCTTTAACTAGATCAACACGCTTCCTCATCAATACACTCAACGTTCTCATTAAGTAATGTCACGTTAAATAACGTCATACACAGTCTCAGGGAAAGGAAGAAAAGAAAAGCTCCCTGCACGCTTGTCAGTGGTGTGTAATTTCAGCAGGAAATCTCTTTGTTCTGATGCTGCATGCTGCATATCTGAGCCCCTCTACAACACGAGCTCGAATATCTGGAAGTGGGGTTTTCCCTCCACTGTATTTCTATGCAAATAGGAAAACCTGAATGGAAATGGCATTTAAAAAATGATTTATAAAAATCACTACCTTATGCTTAGCTGAGGTGAAAAGCTGCCATATGGGAACTTCATAACAAATGATGCAAAACAATGATGTGTGTGGATGTGTGTGTACCTTTTAAAGTAGGTGTGCTACTCAATAATTACCACACTTGTTATGGCAAGCATAAATTGCCAAATGGCATAAATCTCTAATCTCTAAAGGCAGTCTGCACCGTGTTTTTAACGTCTACGCTGTTGTGTAAACGATTAGTTCAAAAACATGGTGCATCGTTTATCTCCGCCTACTCGCTCGATGAACCTCTTTACGGACTACTTGATTTAAAAAGCAAAGCTGCTCCCACGCTGCGATTGGAAATGTAGTTAAATGGATAAATTCCCTGCTGTGTTGTTCCTGGCCGAATCAATGATGTGGGAAGCTGTTCCAGACGTTTCTGATTTGAAAACTGATTTGACTCTTCTGATTTGACTCTTCCAAACGTTCCCCCCAACCCATTAATGCCCATCATGTGTACTCCGAGACTGAGCTAGTCGTCTAGACATGACCTGAAAGCAGGGCTTAGTCTGGCTACGACAGATTCACCTCCAAAGCATACAGATTAAAGCAGCTTCACGTAAGTGGTACAAAAACACAGGCAAAGACAAGCAATGAATAAAACCTATCAGGGCATGCTGTTATAGGAAAATAATCAACGCTGGGGCGCTGGGGTGCGGTGCCATTGCCGCCCCCAAACTTCTACCACAGCGATTTGCCAACTTCTCCATGGCAGAGCTCCTTAAAGGAGCGAGCGTGTTACACTGGAGACTCCTTTACAAAACGTCATTTTAGCAGGAAATCAGAAAGCATAAACTTTTCTGTCCTGAAGACTCTCCTGTGCTGGGAAACTTTGCAGAGCGCTGTAAAATGATGCAAACTTTCGGAGAAAGATTCAGTACGCTGTGGTATAAAAATATACACACATTTAACACTATATATGCGTTTGGAAAGAAATAAATGGAATTCCTTTGCAGAACTGAAACTTTTTGAAAGGAAGACAGGAAGCACTGAAGTGAGAAGTGACTAAGAATACAAGTTTCAAAAACAAAAAGAAACCCACACACATTCAGAGCCACCGCTGTTCAACAAAAGGCAACAACACCGCACAGCCATGCAATGGAGCTACGTACTGTAGAAAATATACACCTTTTTTTTGATGCTGTGTGTTACAAATAAACTGCCCTGGCCGTCACTCACCGTGGGCGTGGTTAAAGAGGCGTGGCCACTAAGGAAGGAGTTAGACACAGACAGGCTGAGGCCAATAGCAGACTCCGCCTCCTCCGGGACACCAGCGGAGGGAGGGAGGAGCGAGAGAGAGGAGGAGGAAGAGGAGGAGGGAGAGGAAGAGTGAGATGCCTAGACAAAAGAGAAACAGATGGAGGGACAGAGAAGAAAGAAAGAGTAAGAGAAGTAAACAAGCTATTACCGCTAAACAGGAGAAAAGAGAGCCAGTTAAAAGGACAGCTATAAATGGAACAGAAGAGCAAAGAAACGCAGAGACAGAGACGCAGAAAGAAAGCAGGAAGGAAGAACCCAGAGTAAACAAGTGCCCAGTGTGTGTGAGAGAGAGAGCGCCACTTGTCACCTGGTCATGAGTTAGCTGTCTAGCAATGTAGCCAAAGTTGCCTTTGTCCAACGCCGCCAGTGTAAATATTTTAAGCTGACAATTTCACATTCTTCACAATTTCAAATTCTTTTTCAAATTTCTAATCCCTTCCTTCCAGTTAACTCTTTTACTTAAAGCCAAGACAAATCGGCTTTCCCTTAAACCCCCTGAAAACGTTTGGCCCATTTTCAAAATCATCAAGACGATATGCTCGGCTCTCCTTTAAACATTAATCAGTGACATGTGAATAATCTGTGGCATTTGCCCTGGTCTCAGAGATCCGCTTACAGGCAGGTACCTGCTGGATTCTGCAATTTATCCAAACCGGGTTAAAGGAATAAGCAACCTGGGCCAAACAGAACAGAGCACTTTACACAGAGGTGCCAAGTACACACACACACACACACAAGAAAGAAAGAGAAAACAATTTTACCACAAAAACCTGAGTGTATGTCGGAGGACGAGACGGCTCCATGCTAAAACATTTAGTGGTTGAATAGATATTCAGCTGCAATCTGCAGAAAAGGAGTCATAATCCTGGTCCATATTTTACGGCACATAATAATAATAAAAAAAACCTTCTACGACTGTAGAAATATCCTAGTGCTATCCCAATATATCTATTACCCAACTTTTTTTCATAGATATTTGTACAGTGGTACTGAGATTTATTAAAATTATAAAAACTGGTCTACATACTGACAGAAAATATTAAATTGTGCTGCACACTTTTATTACGGATCGACTTGATAAAGAAGATTACACATGATCTGAAAAAGCAGAAAATCGTGAATGATCCTGCTAAACCGTACCTCCTGGCACCTCTGCTTTCTCTCGTCATACAGTAGCCTGACCTCTGACCTCTGAGCAAGTGAAACTAAGCATATGCTGAACGCCAAAGCTTGTCCATTTGTCACTGACAACACACATTTGACACAATGTGTGTTGATGTGTGAAATCAGGTGCATGCTTGTGTATAACATGGCACTTAAATCACTGTCAGCCCCTTTGATTCCATGCTTGGACTCATTGTCTGTATATGTTTGAGAGATTGTGTATATAAGCGTACCAGTTGCCGCTGTTTTGGCGGCAGGGCCGGAGGGGGCGGAGTCTCGTAGCTGTCGTTGGACCCATAAACTTCTTGGAATCGTTTGTTCCTGCGCTGTTCGTAGATTCTCTCGCTCTGAGGAGTCTGATAGAAGACGGATGGCTGTGGTTCTGAGTAATCCTCCACAAACTGCATGTACTGGAGGACTACACGCACACACACACACACACACACACGTTAGAAACTGCATGTGATATGTACAACAGGACTGCACAAGAAGACTGCAAATTTACTTGCCCACATCACAAAACACATGTTAAAACAGGACCACACACATGCTTTACAACCCACATGTGCAGCAGGGTTACTGCTTTTTACTAAACACACACACACACACACACACACACACACACACACACACACACACACACACACACACTATGTAACTCCTACTTGTTCTGCACTTCTTTTCTGGCAGAGGTGGAGGGCTGTCACTTGGGGATGACAGTTCAGTGCCGTTGCTCAAAGTGGGTGTGAGCAACGAAGTGGGTGTGTCTTCATCAGAGGGGCGGAATTCGTAGAGCTGGCAGGATGACAGGATGGGAGCGGAGCGCCTCTTTTTCTGCGGAAGTGCAGGGGGCCGTTCTCCGTTGGATGCTCCCGCAGCGCTGATTGGGGCAACCGGAGCGCTGAAGCGAGGTTGTGCTGGGCCTGGAGATGTCACGGGGGTCTCACTGAAGCATTCTGGGAGGGGGCTCAAGCAGCTGCTGGGAACCGTGGGAAATGGCAAAGGTTCGGACACTGAGAGATCCTGATGGAGGAAGTCGTAGTCGGGGTCGTATCCGTCTGCGTTATCTACAGAGAGACAAGCAGAGGGATAGAAAGAGACAGAGGGAGGGAGAGATTTTAGCTTTATTTTATTAAACACTGGAGTCAGCAATAAACTCGAGAGTATGGGAGTGTGTTACTGTGTGTGTGTGTGTGTGTGTGTGAGTGTGTGTGTGTGTGTGTGTGTGTGTGTGTGCACATACCGAGCGTCTCACAGCTAGTGTTGCGTGAGCATTGGCCGCTGTCCCTCTCCAGTGAGGAAAGCTGCTCATCTGATTTGCTCAGTTTCCCCATAATGCTGCAGGGTGAGAGGCGAGGTGAATCCCCACCGTATGACTGGCTGCCGCCAGAGAAGCGCCTCTGTAATAGTTCGACCTCGTAGTCCTGCTGCTACCACCATGGTAATGACAAACAACAACAATAGCAGACTGTTTAGGACAGGGACGAAAAGTACTAGCCCACAGGACCTGAATGAATCTAGTGAAATGCACAACCAAGAAGTCAAGGTCAGGACTTAACCAGATCAGTCAAGATTAAGAAGGCATATTATTCTGAAAGCCAAAGGCCACAACTTGGTGTGTACTTCTTTAGCAATACCAAGTGGTTGACTGATTAATTACAAATTGAGAGTTAACAGTCTGAAATGAAGAAATGACTAATTATAATTCGTTTGTAATCTGGGAAGTAGAACCAAATACATTCATTATATAAAAAAAAAAATCATAGACAGGTGTTGGAGTAGGTGGAATTGGTCAAACTTTCTGTTGGAGTAGATGGAATTAGTTAAACTTTTTGCTGGAATGGGCAAGATTGGTCAAACTTTCTGAAGGATTGGACAGGACTGGTCAAACTTTCTACTGGTGGGGGCGGGATTGGTCAAGAGAATGGAATAGTATGGATTGATTAGAATTCCTTGGGGAGCAGGCAGGAGTAGGATTCTTTTAAAAACATACAAACATGCACACCTCTAACTGAAGGCCACTGGACAGAGTGAGCACTCCAAATGAACGGAGACATGGATAAGGTCTGTATAGGTTCTAAGGTTGAGAAGTTAAAACTCAGGAGGTCAGGGGGATAGTAAAAGGTCACTCCACAAGGCAACAAGTTAAGGGATTGAGAGTTTGAAGGTGAAGAGTCATAAAGTCAAGGTAAAGGTTCGAGTTTGTACCTGTTTGAGAGCTCCATGCTGCAGGTTGAGGCCACAGTTGGTTCTACTCATGGGTGCTACCACGGCTATGCGGGTGGGCGAGGAGGCTGACTGGCGCTTCTTTGGAGGCAGAGCGGGTGGGCTGAGGAAGAAATATTCATGAGTGTGTTAGCAATTCTATCAAGTAATAAGGTCACGTGTCTTGGTCATCACACACACAGAACAAAGTTAGCAAGGGCTGAGGACTGAAGTTCAATTACACACAGATAGTAAGGTGTAATAGTAAGGTGGTTTCCCAGAGACTTCTGACAATCTAACATGCCTTAATGGCTCAGCCAGATAACCAGGGAAGCAAGGGAGCCGAACACAGACCGTCAAGAAGGCACAAGAGGGTTAGACAAGGGCTGATCATGCAAATTCACTACAAACAGGTTGGCTGACATTCTACAATGTAGAATTTGCCACACTGCCATATAATCACATGCACGTTACGGCTTCCATCCGGTCAGGAGGCCAAAGGCCGTGTGATCTCATAATGCACCCTGAGCACACTACTGGCGGACATACGTTTCCTTCACCACAGGACCGAAGCACGACTGCATCCTGCTCCTGGCAACGGATGACCAAACGATGACGGACGGACGCAGAGAGATGAGCGGGATGATGAAAGTAGTCCATAGCACATAGAGAAAGAAAAATGGTTGTAGGCAGAGGACAGAAAGACAATTAAAGTAATACATGATAAGAGGAGACAAGACAGACCGATTAGGGAAGACAGCGAGAAGGAGGGAAAGGATATGTGCACAAATCATCACATACAGTGAGATAAACACACGCTTGCGCACACGCACACACACACACACACACACACACACACACACACACACACACACACAGGACAAACTCAAAAGTGATGTGCAGCTGTCTACTCATTACAGACGTTCCTCTTTCTTATGTGTGTTTCAGTACTGCATATCTACTTGCCCTCTTCAGTGCACTCTCGCAAACAAATCTTTTAACACTATAACACTGCCTTCACCTTGCAAAAGAGAACAAAGACAATAAATAAAAGCAACAGTAAATAAGTGACAAGTTAAACAATATTATCTACGATGCCTTGTGTAAGTATTCGCCCCCCTTGGACTTTTCTACATTCTGTGGTGTTACAATCTGGAACTGAAATGGCCTTAATTAGGATTTATATTTCATTAATCTACATAAAATAGCTCAGAATATTGAAGTGTATATTCAAGTATAGCCCCATTGTTGTGAAATCTCCAAATTAGTTCTGAAAACCCAAAACTGTTAATCAACCTGAGGACACAATCCTCATTGTGGTGGCATCATGTTGTGTGGATTCTTTTCATCAGCAGGGAATGGAAAACTGCTCAGGGCTGAGAGAAGGTGGATGGAGCCAAATTCTCGGTTCAAAACCGAGAACCTGAACGTGTAAGAACGGCCCAGTGAAAGCCCATACATCAGTGTGAAGTAGAGTCTGTGTCAACACTAGAAAATTGCTGTTCACCAACAGTCTCCATCACATCTGAGAGAGCTTGAGCCAAGTCATCAGGAAGAACGGGGGGAAAAAACTATCAGGATGCAGATGTGCAAAGCTGATGCATGTCAGAAGGCTCAGAGCTGTAACTGCAGCCAAAAGTCTTTCTGCTAAGTACTGACTCAGGGAGGAGAACACTTATTCAAACAACAACAGTCTACTTTTTTGTTTTGTGTCACAACATAAATGCTTTGCACCTTCAAATGTGAGACATGTTGTAAATCAAATGGTAAAAAAATCCCCCCAAAAAATCCACGTAAGTCCATTTCTGTTCCATGTCACAGCACTGCAAAATGTCCAAAAGTTCAAGAGTAGTGAATTCTTATACAAGGTACCGTTCCTGCAACCTAGTAATCCTTTATTAATCTAACAACTCGAATAAAACTAAACATACCAACCCGTGCCACTTCTAACACACGTCCTATCCGACTGAAAAACAGTGGCTAATCCTTTAAATGACGAGTCACCGAACATTCTGAGGCACAGTGATGTAGACCACGAATACGCCTTCTCACTTTATCTTCAATAAAGACATCTGGAGTAAGCTGTACTGAGAATGACATCGTTTATGACTTGTTAAAACAAGTCGGGCGATCGAACACTCTGCTAACGTGCTGAACTAAAGCTGTTACACTCTGACTCACTCAGGACTCATGGGCTTTTTGTTGTTATGGTAACGCTCCTTGTTTGCGTGTAACATTTGGTTTGGATTACATGTTACACGCATGTGAACGGTGAGTTTCAGCAGACTGCCAAGTTTAGAGTCCATGTGAACACTTTCAGGCTTGGTGGGTATTATAAAATGTTGGGCTTAATAATATATAATATAATAATATAATAATATATCTAAAGCCCAACTTTTTTTTATAATACTCACCAAGCCTGAAAATGTATATATATATATAATTTATAAACTATATAAATATATAATAAATAGATAATGTGTGTTTATATTGTATCTTGTCTGTTATTACCAGACTACAAACACCAGCTTTGCATATATATATATATATATATAGAGAGAGAGAGAGAGACAGAGAGAGACAGAGAGAGAGAGAGAGACAGAGAGAGAAAGAGAGAGAGAGAGACAGAGAGACAGAGAGAGAGAGAGAGACAGAGAGAGAGAGAGACAGAGAGAGAGAGAGAGAGAGACAGAGACAGAGAGAGAGAGAGAGACAGAGACACAGAGACAGAGAGAGAGACAGAGAGACAGAGACAGAGAGACAGAGAGAGAGAGACAGAGAGAGAGACAGAGAGAGAGAGAGAGAGAGAGAGAGAGAGAGAGAGAGAGAGACAGAGAGAGAGAGACAGAGAGAGAGAGAGAGAGAGAGAGAGAGACAGAGAGAGTACAGTATATAGACTATGAAAATGACTCAGTAATACTAAAAAAGGAGTTCATTTTAAATAGCATACATTTCAAAAAGTTTTGGAATGTGCAATACTTTGAATATAATCATATTTATGCTTTATAATAACATGTGACCTTACTGTAGAAACTATTTTGTAGCCGCAACAATATGTAACAAAAACATGAGATGTCTTTTCCACATGTGACAAGGACTCTTATGGACATTATGGGACTCCGTCCTCAGAACACACACTTTATTAAAGTGCTAGTATGCACTTTATTCTGAGGCTCCTATGTTAGAGCTTATACACTAATACAATTCTGGAAGCTGCACATGAAATAGAGAGAAATAAGAGAAATGCTTTTAAAAATGAAAATCTAGAAATCGTTAGAAATCTTTAACTTTAACAGTTATTACACTTTTGTTTGTGAACTGAGATGCTCACAAGTTATATTTTGTTACCTCATTTGTTTCAGAATGAAAATATAACTGCTCACACACACACACACACACACACACACACACACACACACACACACACACACAAGACCACAATCTCACCTGTGCTCTGCTAACTTCAACCCTGGCAGAGGAGGTTTGGGCGGCGCTACTTCCTCCTCCAAGATGTTCGTCAAGCTATCTGGGGGCGTGGTCTTGCTGAGGATCTCCTTTTCCCGCTCTGTTAGAGGCATCTCACACATGCTGGATGAGCGAGAGGGAGACAGAAAGACAAAGAGAACGACAGGTGAAGAAACGGGTACACGGGTCAAGTGAGCCAGACGGAGAAAGAAGAGAGTCAGAGAAACGGATAACGTGTGTTAATAAGCCCAGACAACACCTTAGTAACTCCTTACATACGAATTTCTTCTGTTGTTGTTAAATGTAAGAAAAAAAATAAAAGTGTCTATAAGCATTAAGAAGCTCTGATTATAAGGTTTTCAACTCCTGGAAAGTCGAAAGAAAGCTATGGCTTGATCCACAAATTGTGATCAGCATCTTCTCCAAGTGTAGTTTGCACACATGGAGATAAACAAACCCAAACCTCACCTCTCTGCTTTGGCCACTGGGAGCGCTGGCTTGTTAGGCGACGTCGGGGATGGCTGCTCGTGCTTTTCTATTGTGAGTTTCACCAACTCCTGTAACACACACACACACACACACACACACACACGTTCATATTTTGCTTTTGTACCCTATTACACAAGTCCTTCCCACATATTTAATATTTAGCAGTAATAGCAGCCCGTACCTTTACTCCATCCAGCACGGCCTTTATCACTGCAGTAACAGTCGCCACCGTTTCTTTATCATCTAGGTCGATGCCCTCCAGCATCACTTGGTCGGCCCAGCGAATGAGATTCGCCAAACTCTGATAAACACGATTGTGGCAGGATGATACGGCAGAGCTGGGGAATGAGAGGAACAGTGAAACATCACCAATACACAGTAATAAACGTTAAAACCCTGGCATTACTACACTATACACCCACCCACTACTTTATTAGTGGTTACACTCTACACATGATTATTCATGCCATTAGCCAATCAGCCAGTGCATGACATCATGCACATACAGGTCAAGAGCTTCAGTTAAAAGTTCACATCAAAAAACACAATGGGGGAAAAAAAAAAAAGTGATCTCAGTGTTAGTTAGTGCCAGACACACTGGTGTGAGTATTTCAGAAAGCGCTGATCTCCTGGCACTCACACACACACACACAACAGTGCATCGAGTTTACACAGAATAATGTGAAAAACAAAAAACACTGGGTGAGCCGCGGTTCTGTGGGCAGAAATGCCTTGTTTTTGAGAGAGGTAAGAGGAAAATGGTCAGACTGGTTCGAGCTTACAGGAAGTCTATGACATGCAAGTGAATGGAATTCTGCACAAAGAGGTGTGTGTGTGTGTGTGTGTGTGTGCATATTTTACCCTTTCCCTAATTCCTTCGGAATCAAGATTCAAGTAGAACAGTGCAACCTTCATGGAAACAGCAATGCATACCTAAAAATACACACACAACCTCCATTCATACACACACTCTCACCTGTGCTGGATCCTTGCCTCCACTTGCATGAGGGGCAGAATGGCCTCTAGGACTTTGCTCGCAGAGCCGGGCAGCATCTGGAGAACTTTGGTGTCCACTGACATCTTGTCCACGATGGTCTTAAAGTATCTCAGTGCACTCACCACCTCCTTCTCTTGCTCCTCCAATCGGCTCACCTTCTGCACAACCAACCAACCAACCAACCAACCAACCAACCAAACAAACAAATAAATAAACGTTAAACAGGGCTGGAAGGCCAGGATCCTTCCTTTACTCTGGGCAGCGGTGTTGCGTTACTAAATGGTTCAAATCGTTTACTTAGATCAAACGTAATTATTTTGGACTCTCATTTTAATCAAAGGTAAATTAGCTGTGTCCGTATGATAGGACGAAAGTCTGACTGGATTAATCAAGCGCAACTGCTTTTAATTACAAACATGTAGTTCCTGGATTGAACACTGGGTGTCATGAAGATACAGAACCTGAGTGAAAAACAGATCAGCTCCGGATCTTTCCCCTGAGGCCTCCGTTAATGCTACTTAGCTTAAGGGTAGACATGCCGTGCAAACATGTCAACTGCAAAATCTTAGCAAGGAAAGATATCTTCAAGATAGTTAAATTCAAGTAGTATTCTTCTTCCCTTTTAAACAAATATGACTAGTAAACCTATTTCTAGATATTTTACTCATCTCAAGCTTGAAATTCTCTTTATTGTATTGGCAGATAATTGTGCTTATTTCAATAGAATAAGACACTTTTAAGCCTGAAATTGATAAATATATCTAGAAGAGTTTTATACTGGTTGTATAATAATCTCCTAATGAGAAGTATTCGATAACTCTATTCAACATATCTTCCTTTGCAGTGTGAGGAACACAGACGTAGGTAAGATGAATATTTGGGCTGAGCTCTGAGAGCCGTGTGTGTAATTAATGCCATAGTACAGCACGGAAAACGGTTCTGCGATATTTCGGATAGACTAGAAGTTTTAAAAGATACATGAATACACTGACATAGTTCTGGCAATCGCATCCACGCAAAACATAATTTGATCTATTATTTATTTCTTTATTTTGTTATCACGGATAGCCTGTGGCTCCAAATATTTTCCCTTATCTGTCCCTGAGGAGGAGGACTGGCAGAGCGCTGTTATTATGAGAGAACTGCTATACGCTGAGATGAACGTGTGTAGAGTATGTAGAATCAGTCTGTCTGGAGTTTGCATGGAGTCAGTGTGAGCAGAGTAGGCTAGAGAATCGAGCTCATGAGGACCTGGCTTGGAATACAATTCGTTTTAGTAGTTTGTACAGCGTTTGTTTAGAGTTTGTGCAGGTCATATAGAGTTTATTTAGAGTTTGTGCACAGAATGCGTAGAGTTTGCAGAGTCTGTGTAGAATATGTAGAGACTTGTGTAGAGTTTGTGCAGAATTTACTTCGAGTTTGTGTAGAGTTTACTTCAGGTTTGTGCAGAGTTTTTGTAGAGTTTGTGCAGATGTTGTACAGGCTTATGCAGAGTTTATGTAGAGTTTGTGTAGAGGTTGTACAGGCTTGTGCAGAGTTTATGTAGAGTTTGTGTAGAGGTTGTACAGGCTTGTGCAGAGTTTATGTAGAGTTGGAACAGAGTTTGTGGAGAGTTTGTGCAGGCTTGTGTAGCATTTGTGTAGCATTTCTAGAGTTTATACAGAACTTGTGCTGAAATTGTGTGGGGTTTGAGCAG
>CM074959.1:16781429-16787043 GCA_037577455.1 Pangasius macronema | reverse complement strand
ACACACACACACACACACTCCTGAACAAAATCTTAAGACCGGGGGAAACATTCCAAGTATTCGCATTTCTTTGAACTGCTTCAAAATGTCAAAAGAAGAAAAGGAGCAAGAGATTGGCAAGAAACAGAGATTGGCAATTTATTAAAAATTGCATATAAACTCAAACAGGCTGTTCATCAGACAGCTCTCGAGACTCTTTTAGCTCCAGTGCACACCTCTAACTTGAAAGCTGGGGGGAAAAAAAATAAAAAATCCATTCCGTCTGACTGAGTGAGGTTACAGTCCATATATCGACACACAACCTGCAGCTGCAGACATATCCATCAGTCTCATGTCCAATATCCCACTATATCTAACATCTGGCAAAATCAGGAATAGTTTACAGTGGGTGTTTTGGGGCATGTAATCTAATCTTCCTAGAGCAAGGGCAGGGCTAATGCACAGACCACATCAATGTGACACATAATAAAACAAACAAACAAACAAAAAAAACCCAGGAGCTCTTTCCTATCGATCTGCTCCAGCCCATTACTGACCAACTTGAACTGACAATCCGTGTCAGAGCACTTTTTCAAAATAGTCTGAAATCAATCGACATGCAATGGGTACTTTACGGTTCTAAAAACGATGCTACGACACACTTTTGTTTAAGTCGTCAGAAGTTCCGCCTCTTTCCTTTTTCCGCTGGTTAACACACTTAAGCTCACCCGGACGTTTCTAACCTCGCAGGCTTACTCGGCGCTGTGGTCCGCTCTGAAGTAATGAACCTTGCAGAGGGCACTTTGAAAGCAGATTGCCCATGGCACCCATTTATAGTGTTCCAAGTGGAAGTGATTCAATCGCAGGGAAGGTCATTTGCGAACGGAATAACCGATGCGCGCTTTGCTCCTGTGCGTCTAGATTCTTTGAGCAGTTTCGGTGCTGAGTGAAAAAATAGCTGCGGCAAGAGACGAGCATATAAATAGTCGAGTGAAATGAAAGCGCAGATGAGACAACAGATAACGATCCCATAGCTCGTGGCCTTGTATTGATTCGCACCTGTAAATTTGCAAATGCAGTGAACAGCAGATCCTAAATATATTTGGTGGCAACATTCAGATTTTTTGACAGATGTTTTGATGTCAGTGGACGAGACAGCTACTTTTTTTCCCCCAGAACTGTGCCGATAAAGGCTGTACTTAATGATACACAGCTCCTTCAATCTTTTACTGACCAGAGAGGCCACGGTCTCACCTTCGACTCTACTGGCTCACGAGACTGACGCTCGGGACAAAGTTCAGCGACGAATCCGCCAGCACATCCTGCACATCCTGCATCCTCGCCTCTTCCGTCAGCGCCTTGCTCTACGAAGCGAATTTTATTCACATTTGCGCTGACTGCTGATTCCTCTGGAGAATGTAGATGAGCGGACTTTTCAGTTGTTTTGCCATAGCAAGGGGTCGGAAGAGGTAAATGCTACGGCTGTGTTCGGTACTTAATTGCGATACTCGTTGGTGTTTATGTAAGTGTTTGTCATTGTGTGAATATAAAACCCCAGCTCTGGCTTTAGAAAAGAAAAGGTTTTCGAGTGCGTTCTGAACGGTCGTTACTTCAGACCTCTCCAGGGAAGGATGCTTCAGAGCTCTCGCTATGAGTAGCAGCCTAGTCATGATCACTTCAGAACGCACGACGCTGATCACTGCTGCACCCAAACAGAAAGGACAGACCCTCTCTTTTCACGCAGATAAATCTTTAATAGCCTCTCTAAGAGGTTTGGACATTAATAATGCAGCTTATATTGAACTTAGAGGAAAAATTCTCACAAAAAAAACATTTCATACTAAAATTTTTTTTAACCTTGTTGCCATTTACGCACCTGTCTCTGAAATGTCCACTAATCCGCCACTTCCTGCTTTGGCAGCGGCTCCGCCCATTAACTTCCTGTCTGGACCTGAGTGTATGCCTTGATTTCCTGCGCTGCCCTATTTTCCTGTGCCACCCATCCTGAATGCTAACCTGAGAGCTGCTCAGTCATACAGCCGCTGACCGACACACTAACTCCAGCGTTCTCGAACGCACACACTGTGTTTAGGCACAGCTGTAGAAAGGCGGTGGGCGTGGCACAGTAGTAACCGGCTCTATCTGTCTGATTTTGGTTCTCACCAAAGTCGATCCCACAGGCCCTGTTCACACCTGTCATTAACGTGCATCCTGGGTGATCGGAGCACAAGTGCACAGCTGATTATAATTTTTTATGACGTTATGAACGTGTCTCCAGTGATCAGATTTCATACACTGTTTCCGCTGGAGAAAGGCTGTCACGTGCATTTATTACATCAGTCTTCCACTGTATTTATATTCAGGCAGAAATGTCCCGTGGGTCTTATCTCATGTACCTCCACCCACTGTTTCGAATGTATTAATCGCTTGGTCTGCTGGCGAAAATGAAATTACAGATGAAATGATGAATAGCAGCTGCTTGTGTCTCTGCTGCTATAGCATCGTCTTTATCCATTACAGAGAGCTCGGCTATTCCGTGTGTTTTTCAAGGTTACATATTTTCCAGCTAGGGCAATGATGCAGTCGGTTAGTTGGTCCTTGGTTGCAGTCCGGGACTTGTACTTAGCGCCGACCGCTTACAATCCGATCGCCCAGGACAGATGTTGATGCCAGGTGTGAGCCGAGCCAAAGAGAGTCGATTCGCTGATGCTGGGAGTCAAACCCAATGCTTCAGAGTCGATTCCATACACGGAGAATGAATAAATGAATATAAATGTAAAATGAAATTAGCATCAGCAGATTATTTCGAATTTGTCTGGTCAGAATTGAACAAATCAATCAGGGCTTGAAATGCAGATATATGTAGTAATTTGTTATTTAATTATCCTAGCATAAGGGTTCTTAACCTAAACTAAATGTTAGTTAGTTGAAATATTTTTGTTAAAGTTATATTATATATATATATATAATTTTTTAAATGTATATATATATACACAATTTACTTTTTTTATTATTTAAAAATATATATTTATTTATTATATTATTTATTTATTAATACTTTGTATTTTTTTAAATAATATATATATATATTTTTTAAATAATCCAACTAATCAATTAATACAAAAAATCCAGTATATTAATAGATTTGACCATCAAGCTAATCCTTTGCTGCAGCCCTAGTATCCGTGCTTATCCATGACTCGTCTCTAACTGCGGATAAACTCTGAAAAATGACGAGCTGTTCCTTATCTGGTAAACTTTAGAACCTATGATGGTCCCGCTTGTACACAATGCCCGTATGCGTTCACAAATATGCGGACGCAGAAGCATATACCAGGCTTCATACGTCTTTGTCCACGCATCAGTGAACACACGAGGAAGTTGCGTGTGAAGATTTTCATATCTCCTAAATCTCTGATAACATGCTACAACGCTAACACGTGCTAAAGCTGACCAGACGAGGGGATTTTTCAGATTTTGTACATTTCTTTGTAGTAAAATATTCCTGCAGGAGAGTAGTGAGGTGACGTGATCTAAAACACAAGCGAGGCACGGCAATGCATTCTGAGCCTTCCTTTGCATTCTGACTTTGATTGATACGTTCCTATCAACCGATCAGCATTGACCAGCATCGCAGATACACACAACCCACTGATCACACCCGATATATACTTACCCATAAACCCTTTCTCAGCACTGGGACAAATATATATATATATATATATACATGCTTCAATACAAGGGCCTTCAGATGTAGCCTAGAAAGTAGGATGAGGCATCTATCTGTCCCTCATGCACATACTCCTGTGTGAGCCCAACCCCCTCTGAAAGCCCATGCAAACACACACACACACACACACACACACACACACACACACACACACACAGATCAAACACACTCGCAGGCGTGTCTGAACAGGGTGGACCTCCTGTCCTCATGTAGTGTTCCACATTCCATCATGCGCACACTCACACACACACACACACTCTATTTCTGTTCTTCTGCTTAACACACAGACTGAAAAGAAAAAAAAAAAGTACAGTGTCGCAACCACTGGCCATTTTATTCTCTCCTATATATAAATATAAAACACCCAGCGTTGGTGGGAAACGAAGGCTTGCACACACACCGTGGCTTTGACAGGGAGTGTTTGGTAAACACGGCAACACACACAGCCACGCCGTTATGAAACGATGAGGAGGATAGAGTGGGATTAGGTTGTGTTTCAAAACACTGGTTATTTCCCCTCGCTCACACACGTCTAACTCAGACACGTAGAGAAGTAATGAAGAGACTCGCGACATAAGCAGAGTTATAGACGCGTAAAGAGACTGGAGTGCGCACAGGAATAAGAAACGCGAGCACACTGCGAGTAGATAATAATTCCTTCTCAGAGGCGCTTAAAGCCCAGGAACCTCCACTGTTTTACAGGGTTTGTGCGAGCGGCTGCTTTACGTCCCCTACTCCTGCGTCTCTTGGTGTGGTTTGTCTGCCCTCGGTTTGACTGCGCTAAATGAGCGCTTAGAGTAAAGCCACAGTCTCAAAAATGCTAGGAATATAGCCCGCATTTAGCACTGGCCCTATACAGCCCTTAAAATACACACGGCAAATATGGAGATGAACCCGTTAACATTCTGCTGACGTTCAATCCTGTCCGGATTTTCCAAAACGCTAAATCCCAAAGACTAGAGTCCACTGCAAGACTAGTGCATGCCGCTCAACGGATGGATATTATTCAAGAATGTACTTAAAACGTGGAAATCAATTTGGAGCTGTCTGAAATTTAATCTCTTTACACTACAGCGTCTCAAATCCGATGGCTCAAAGTATTCATTTTCTACAAACACTAGCTTTGATAGTAATGCCATTCGAATGATGTTACACAGGAACTTGTATGTAGGACGCTCCATTTTAAGAACCATCTTGTTTTTTAACAACACTTGTGGAAAGAGGCTCCAGTAACAATCGGGGTAAAGTTGTATGGAACTACGATCTCCACCAGGGGAAAGCTTTCAGGATAGATGACTTTGTGCATTTCTGCTTTCTCCATAACATGACAAGCTGCGTTTTTTTTTTTGTCTTATTAACTATCAGAGACAGAGAGAGAGAGAGAGAGAGAGAGAGAGAGAGAAAGGAGGCTAGTGAGGGAACTACTTTTAAACAGGAACTAACTTGTCTCGTGGATGCTCCACAATGTTAAACGTAACTATAAATGGGTAAAAAAAAAAAAAAGAAAGAGCATGATGGGTCATTCGTTAATAAATGAAAATTTGGACTTGTTCATAAAGAAGAGGTCATTCTGTTATTAGTAACTAAGCAACTTCAGGTGTGGTGACAGCATCCAACAAAACTGTTGATTATTTTCCCATAACAGCACTATATTAACAACCGATAATTACCACATATTAACTTAATTAGCTCAAGCTGATGTGCTGTCTCGACTGCGATCAGTCAACGAGAACGTATAAGCTTATCTGGGATTGTATTAGTGAACGATAATTGCACTTGAGATGAAATTTATTGGCAGTGGAACAAGACTTGTGCTTGTATTTATCTTAAACCACCAGCCATCATCCACTACTGATCAGGAGTAGTTCTCATCCAGCTGCTCACTGCGTGGCTGTGATTTACCTG
>CM074959.1:16773727-16775345 GCA_037577455.1 Pangasius macronema | reverse complement strand
TCACTTCACTTCATCACTTCAAAAGTGAAGCACCACTATGTAACAAAACATTTATAGCCATCTTATTTATTATTTAGCCATTGTTATTGGTTAAGCAAACAATTTTATGTAACTGGACCTTTGCATATTTTAGTTGAATGCCTTTGCACTGGATGGTAGCAGGAATGTAAAAGGAACTTTTCTTATCTTTTCTCACACATTCTCCACACAGCTTTGATAAATGAAGATTAATGGAATCAATCACAATGCAAAAAAAACAAAACAAAAAAACACCCGTCCCCCAGATAGAAGAAAATGGCGCGGCCCACTTGGAAAATTCCCGACCTTCCTGCTGACCAGTCCACCCCTGGGAAGCCTTACTGACAGTATTCAGAGTCAGAAAAAGAGGAGAAGTTTTCAAAGTATTGATTTGTGAGTGTAATGAGTTTTGTCTTGTGCTTCTATTAGACTGCAATAATGCAATGCCTACAATAAACTTCCCTCTCTTGACATCTGAACTTCATAAAGGAAAGACCGAAGCGAAAATCAGCGATGAGCTCAAAACGCTGACAGTGATCAATAACTTCATTTTAATGAAATGTATTTCTTCACTGCAACAGCACCTTTTCTGGACCTAAACCTTCTCTTCCTTTCTAGAGACGGCACCGTGTTTGCATTCAGTGCCTCTCGTGCTTCATACGTTTACTTCAGCATGTTCACTTACTTAACGTAGCAGATCACTGTAAGCCCCATGACCTGTTCAAGGTGTGATAAAGCAGGAAAATACACAACCTCAGTTGTCATTTCCAGGAACACACACCAGCAGCACAGTGCTGAATAACGTCCTGATTCGTCCTGAGCCTGTCAGCATTTAGTAATGCCTATTTCATATGTTGAAGATGGAGAAAGGATTGGATGTCTTAGTCTGGGGGGGAAAGAGAATAGAATGGCATTAGGAAAAGGTCAAACCAAGGAAGTAAGTGTGAACTTAAAATCTAGAATAAGAGTTGTTTGGATTCCAGTCGATCAGTTTGTTAGTCAATTATAGATCAATATATAAAGATCAATTAACTAGCTAAGTAATGATACATACTGTATAAACAGTAGACCTAAGACCTTCTATTTTCCATTCTATTGCAACAATGTTCATCGCAAATTATATTACTTGAGCGAAAAGTGGATTTGTTGAAATATTTACATGAATTTCAGAGTTTTCTAGTATTTGGTATGTCCCCCTTTTTGCTTTAATGGCAGTGTGCGCTCGAGCGGGAGTGATCCATTTCAGATCAAATCCATCAGAGTGTCGTCTGAACACATGCTTGAACAGAAGAGATTAGGCATGAGGAAAATCTGACTTTTGGTTCAAAGCAGTTAACATGATCAATATCACACATTTAATTAATTAGGGATCTAGAAATAGTGCAGAATATCGAATATTAAATAGTCAAGGTATTGAACATTTACTCCTGTTTATTTCCAAGTTTAAATGGAAGAAGAAAATCCCAGATTTTCAGTGTGATCTCAGACTTTTGGACCCCACTCTATATTTCTTTTTTTTTTTTAATGTACTGTTTTTTACAGCTTCATATCTCTCACTGAATATGTACAAATCCCACATAATACTTGATAAAACACCCAG
>CM074959.1:16758727-16768727 GCA_037577455.1 Pangasius macronema | reverse complement strand
ACACACAGTGTTAACAGGTCACTTGTCTCATATTGACTCAATTAGTACCTAAATCTATGTTCTATGTGTTAGCGTCGCTACTGCTTTGAGTCAATAAGAACATGCTTTATTTGATTTGTGTGTGAGCAGATGGTGGCATGTCTGAGCCAGACACCAGACACCATCTGTCTCCACATGGACACACACACACACACACACACACACACACACATACATGCAATAACAGAAGTGAATACACCCAGTGTTTAAGAATCTTGTAAAACCACATATTATATTATCACGTCAGGTAATATTAATATTATCATTATTAACATACTGGCCAAGATACCTGGGTTCACAAAAACAAAGGCCAAAACAAAAACAAAAAAGACCTACAGCATCAGATGAACTCTTAGACAGTCCAGTTAACATGCACACTATTGTGTACTATCACACATCCTTTGTGACAATAGCACAAGCACAAATACAAGGCTTAAACATCTAGCTTTTTTTTGACTCTCAGTGCTGGCGCTAACTTCGTAAGGCGTACCACATCTAATATACATGACACACATGCTCTAATTTATTCAGGTGTTGCAATAGTGAGCCAATAAAAGGAAAATATTCAGCAGGCTCCAGCTAACTGAGATCCAAGAAAAGAAGGAAATTAAGAGGGGAGAAGAATTTCAGTGATATTTGAGGTGCCTGTGAGCTTGTTGAGAAGATGATGCTTTTGGTATCCTCAAACATGGTATAAAAGGTGCACATCATTTTAACAAAGGAAAGAATAGTCCAGGAGGTTTGTTTACTGCAGTCCGTTATTTTCTACTGGAATTAACACTATCATTCAGTCATTCATCTTCAGTAATTATTTTATCCTTGTTAGGCTTGAGGTGGATCAGGAGCCTATCCCAGGAACACTGGGGGGTGAGGCAGGTCCATATATATATATATATATATATATATATATATATATATATATATATATATCAGAAATCTTCGCGTCGAGAATAGGTGTGTGAGGTGGGTTTTTGAGTAAGAAACAAAATATGATGTAAGTGTAAGCGCGATGTTTTTAATTTCATGCAGCGCTTGAAAGCTAAGCTTATGGATTCTTTTGCCAGATTTCCTCAAAATTCCCACACCAACTACATCTCAACATCAAAAAGACTTGAAACTAGCCCAAAAAAGTTTGGCCACTGGACAAGAGAAACACATTTTTCTTCTTTTTCTCAGCCTTGCTTGTTAACAGTGGTGCGCACACATTTCTGATTCATTTGTAGAGCCACCTCACAGAACACACACTGTCCACAGAGAAAAAGTAATTAATTTAAAAAATATTAATTTGTTTGTTCATTGTTGTTTGTTCAAAATGGACAAGATTGAAATTCTTTTGCTTGGAGTGAGAAAAGAGGAAAGAGCTGTTTTGGCATTTCATCTGCACTAAGTGCGGGTCTCGTCAGGTTGTAACACACATCTGTGACTGATCACGACCCCTGCCACACAGCTCCACCCACATCAGCACAGACGCATTCATTTTTAACCAATTATTATCACAAAGTTCAATTATTATTTGTGTTATTTGTCTGAAACTAGGAAATAGCAATGGACGACATGGCGTGAAAGGTGAAGCCTATTCAATGTGCTATCAGAGGTGTCAAGTATTTCCGAGTCCTTTGCAATAAATGTGTTAATTCAACACTGTGGGTGTTAATTAACCGCTCCAGGAAGAAATTCATCACAGGGAACCCTTTTTGTGATCATAATGTAAAAGGAATATTTTTTGCTTTTACAGTCAGTTGTATTCAGTTAGTATTTGGGTGAAGTAGCTTGCTGATATTAAAGTGGGGTGATAAACAGTGAAAATCAATAAAAGACATGGAGGTCTTCAGAAAAACATAAACAACATCCTGGCATCATTCTAGCAAAATACATTTGCACCTGCATGAAAATGTAGCAGAAGGATTAAAACTCAACACTATAAGTGTTACTTCAACATACTTGTATATAGAGATTATATGACTTCAAAATGTGTGACTTTTTTTTTTTACAAATGTATATTTACATTTAAATTAGGAAACTATTAGTTTTTATTAAATTATGTATTTAAATTATTAGTTTTTATTAGTAATTATGAAACTATTACTATTCAGTTTATACAGTGGAAATCCGGAAGTATTTAGGACAATGACAGAGTTTTTGTGATTTTGCCTTTATACACCACCACAATGGATTTGAAATAAAACAATCAAGATGNAAGAGGTTCCACAAAAATATGGCATTTACCATTTAGGAATTACAGCCATTTTCAGCAAAGTACCTCCATTTTCAGGAACTCAAAGGTATTTGGACAAAGTGACATAATTGCATATACACTGCCCGACCAAAAAAAGGAGCTGTTTAGATTTTAATAGGCAAATACATAAGAGTCTATGAATGGACCATTATTAGAGTGATTATAATGTTTCCAGCATGTTATATGTTTGGCAACAGTTCTTTTAATCTTAAAAGATGAAGTGNACCTCAGGGAAAGTCTTTGGGATGTGCTGGAGGAGACTTTACAGAGTGCTCACCTCTTTCATTGTCAGTACAAGATCACACATCACAACATTTATTTCCTTCAAGAGGTGCATCAGTTTTTGGTCAAGATCTTGTATTGAAATGTGTGAAAATGATTCTTTATGCTCTCTGGACCATTCTTTCACAATTTTAACCATAATGAATCTTCATCTTTTAAGATTAAAAGAACTGTTGCCAAACATATAACATGCTAGAAACATCATAATCACTCTAATAATGTGATATTAAAATCTAAACAGCGACTTTTTTTTTTGGCCAGGCAGGGTATATCCATAATTTTAATACTTGGATGAAAATCCTTTGCAGTCAGTGACTGCCTGAAGTCTGGAGCCCATGTTCTCCAAACTNTTTCTGCCTTCAGTCTTGTCTTCAGTAAGTGAAAAGCAGCTCTATTGGGTTGAGATCAGACGACTGACTTGGCCATTTAAGAATATTCAATTTCTTTGCCTTCAAAAAGTCTTGAGTTGCTTTCGCAGTATGTTTAGGGTATGTTTGGGCTCCAGACTTCAGGCAGTCACTGACTGCAAAAAATTTTCATCCAAGTATTAAAATTATGGTTATATTTACAATTATGTCAATTGTCATAAAGAAAGAGCTGCTTTTCACTTACTGAAGACAAGACTGAAGGCAGAAAGACCCACAAACAAGCAGCAACTGAAGGTGGCTNCAGACTTCAGGCAGTCATTGACTGCAAAGGATTTTCATCCAAGTATTAAAATTATGGTTATATTTACAATTATGTCAATTAAATGGCTGTAATTCCTAAATGGTAAATGCCATATTTTTGTGGAACCTCTTAAAATAAATCTGAAAGTCATTGTTTCATTGAAACATTGTTTTATTTCAAATCCATTGTGGTGGTGTATAAAGGCAAAAATCACAAAAACTCTCTCATTGTCCAAATACTTCCGGACCTGACTGTATGTATGTGTGTGTGTGTGTGTATATATATATTCTTATCAATTGTAAACATCAGTTGCAATATAGACACTAACAGTGAGTGTTTTAATGAGCCAGTTAAATTTTAAATCCACTTTTAGCTAATCATTCCTTTAAGGGCCTGCTGTGGACTCATGTGTCTCTGATTCAGTAATGTTGAGCACAAGACTTATGGACAATTCCAAGCGTGCTGTACCTTCAGAGCTGACTGCTGCATCTGCTCGGCCATCTCTAGAGAGTTCTGCACTGAGGCCAGCAGGTCCTCGCACAAAAAAGTAACGAGGTCACTGTGCCGCAAGCGCTCCTCCACCAGAGTCTGGTACTTCACACTTTGCCTAGAAACAAAGAGGTTAGTGGATTTCTGACAAATTTAGAAGCTGTAAATTCCAAATTAATCATCTAGCATACAGTCATTTTGGGGGCCAAGGACCAAATGTGAGAAATGCGTTTGTAGGGTTTACTTTTAGGAGACAGCCTTCTAAATGGGTTTTCCCAATAACTATATACACAATTATTAGTCCTATCAAAAGGCAAGGCCCTGGGAGGTTTTACTGCCATGTGGGGACCATACTGCATACTACATAATAAATGTTGTTTTATAATGAATAAAGACTGAGAGTATTCAGGACCAATTCACACCAGACACAAGTTGTAGTCCACACCAGCTGCTTCAGAGGCACGTCACATTCGAGCTGACGTGCCACACTGCCCTAGTTTGAGTTTATTTAGTTTGTGTCTATTTTTTTTTCCACTCACACCCAAGTGGAGTGTAAACTCCAGAGAAGTCCATTGAAGTTACAAAACCACATTTTCTATACGCTGTGCACTGTGCATTTAAAATCTAAAAAGATCTCATGACTGTGCAGTCTGTTGTATAGCATAGTGTTTGTATGCTGTGATACTCGTTTTACACAAATATGGGGAAACAAAGTAAAAGCAAACATACTTCATATTATTAATAATACTGTCCCACTGTCTCATGTCACACTTTAGGGGAATGATTTTGTAATTACAGCTGGCAGGACATGACAGGTTAAGCAACGAGAAGTTCTGCTTTTGGTTTTTGGGTGCTTTACATCCAGTCCGTCATATTGGTGCACACTTTATAACAGTCTGTCAAAAAAACATTTGAGTAGCTATGTACTTACTATAGTGGAGCACATAGAGTTCCTCATCTTATTCTTATAATGTTATTACATAAACCTGTAATGTGAGCCTGTATAAACTGCAGGACACTTTCGTACAGGAACCTAAGGGGTTAATGAGCAACAGGTGAGTACAATTGCGAGATGGGAGAGCTCATCGGCTTGGCTGAGAGGGGACATGGTTTTCCATGAGGATTCAGGTAGCTCTCAAACTCACTCAATGAATTTATTAAAAAGTACGCAGTTAATATCACTCTCAAAAAATGTGAATAAATGTAAATTCAGCTGCTTCTTCTCCCAGATTCTGGAAGTGTGTGCAACTGCTCTTTAAGTAGTGAGTACAGAAATGCAGCTGGGATGCCTTTATCCAGAGCGACTTACAATTATCTCATTTACACAACTGAGCAGATGAGGGTTAAGGACCTCGCTCAAGGGCGTGATTTGAACTCATGGCCTTCTGATCAGGAAGTCCAATGTCTTAACCACTGAGCTCCCACTTCCCCGCACGCAGCATGTCCGGTGTGAATTATGGGTTAAAGTGTTCTGAATAATTTTGAGGGTGAGTAAAAAGCATCAGTCTGCAAAAATAGGCTTTTCATATACATTTTGGAAATGATCTCAAAATGCAATGCAGTGAACAAAACCTGAAATCCATTGTGTGAAACTGAAGTGAAATGGAGCAGGAATAGCACAAAGATCATTTATGTCATTTAATAAGCATGCACCACATTACATCTTACATGTCTCTTTCAGCCAGTTTAGGAATGCTACACTGATCAGCATCAGGGCTGCAACAAACAACTATTTTTTTTTAAATATTAATATTATTATTATGGGAGTTATTAGCAGTGAATATTTTTGATAATCAATTAATCTAGCGATTATTTCCTATTCCAATAACCTCTGCCATATTCTACTTATGCACATTTTCAATGAGTCTGTCCAGTTTTATAAGTTTTTGTTAGCAGGCATTAATTTATACAGCCGGAAATGACATAAAGAACAAAATAAAGTAGCAGTAACAATAATTCAAGTAAGTTTTACTCACTTTATGATGAATTTCCATGTGTTAGCATGCAGGGCAATATCCAGCTTGGATATGACTGAGCATATGTCCAGCAAACTGTGAATCACTGCACAAGAAAACAAAAACTTTATTGCGTTCCTATAATAAATATAGAAATCAATATATGTCTTGATTTCTATGTCTTATAACTAAATACATTTTACTACTAGTTTCACTAGAATACATGAATCATAAAGAAAATACTGAGGAAAATTTGTGAGTACGTCGGGAGTAAGGGCTTAAAAGGAAAGCGCTCTGATGGACACACCTGCGACTATATCTGATATTTCATCTTCCGAGGCACTGGTCTCCAGGCTGATCTTATCCAGCAGCTCCATCAGGCACTTCTGGAGCGAGTAGGCTTCCCTGAACAGACTCTGTAGCAGGTCCCCTACTAGTGACAGTCTCCCGCTGTACACAACCTCACTATCCTACAAACCAAACCTCAGTCAGTTGTCACACTGCAACATTTCAGCACATAGTTTCCATGGAGATGGCTTACTTCAATGTGTTCAAATTTGAATGAGATTGTTTTATTAATGCTGCAATTAGTCTAGAGGTCATAACTTGTAATTCTCGACCTTCGACCAGGAAAAACCAACACGCCATCAACTCAGAATTCCTACTCAGGGAGAGCAGCTGCAGGAAGTTTCTCCGACTTCAGCAAGTGGCTTCAAATCAACATGGCCACTCACCTCTTACCTTTAAATAAGATATCCTGTATACACAGCTTTAGCTCAATCAACATACAGACATTTTCACTTCTTAAAACCATGACACTGACCCTACAGTTCACTGTTCTGAGCAGGAAAATGTACATCATTCATCACAGTTAGCTGGCTAGCTTCTTGTCCGTGTTTTTTCCCACCACTTTTTGCTCGAATGCACGAAGGTCGAAAATTATGTCCTTCCGAGCTTGGACTTCCCACTTCCCACTTTCGAGGCAAGTCAAATGCACTCATTTCAGTCATCTCATCAATTATGAACTTAAAAGACAGGTTACAACAGACCTATAAATGCTCAAGAGGCTTGTTAATTAGATTCACAAAAGTGCCAACAATTCTCTTCAGGCTCATTACAGTTATTAGAGTCAATAATACTGGCTTTCATTTATAATAATTTATGTTCAAAATGACTGCTGGGGTTTTTTTTTTCCATAAAAGAAGTGCAGAGTGTGGTAATGATCTGAACACTCAGTACCTTGCAGTGCTGGAAGGTGTCCTTTAAGATGTGGAGGACACAAGAGGGCAGAGAGCGGATGGAGTCCAGGGAGGTAGCCTCATCGAGAGCGCACACGTGACGCACACAAGCAGACAGAGCCTCCAGTGTCTGCACCATCATCTACATACATAAATTTTACAAATAGCTTAAATTCCCATCTTTATTAGCAACATAACATGCAGGGGAAATGATTAAGATGCTATATGTTACATAGCCTGTTTTCTATCTGTCTACAGTGAAGAGGCACTAAATGCTATAATGCCAATTCTTTTATTATATAATTCATCAGGAATAAAGGATATAGGATTTAGGACAGTGAAACATGCAACACTTCACAAAAAATAACGTACAACATGCCCAGATAATACCAACCACGCTATCCAATATGCCTTACAAACACAAATCCTTATAAAACCCACTGATTGTGAGCTTCTCTAACAAACGTTATTCAGAGAACCTGCAAATTGTTCCTGAGGAATGCATGCAGCTCAGCGTTCTGGCTAGGCAGGTCTCCAATTTGCTTGGCGATCTCTTCCAGAAGGCCAGTAAACATCACCACCACCTGTAGCCAACAAGGCATGGCATGACATGTCCATCATGTGAAAGAAACCACACATTGAGGTGGGTGGACAGTGAGAGACCTCACCTTAGGTAGGATTTTAGAGAAACATTCTTCCTCAAGGTCTGACAGAGGAAGATGAGGAAGGAACAGGTCTACAATAATCTGCAGAACATCTGTAAATATAAACAACCAGTGTACATCATACCATATGAATATTAAATTACAAAGGCTAATAGGTATTTCACCGCTTCATCCATTGGCTAAAATACTTACTGATGTGCTCATTCCAGCTATTAGTGTTATGATGAATGGAGTACAACGGTCAAGGAAGTCAAGGTTGTGTTTCTTCTGAGCCTAAATTGTGTTAAAAAAAAAGTTTGTGACAGCAATAAAGTGGTGGGTTTATAAATCTCTGGTTTGCAAAAGGACCATGAGGGATAGGCATGGGGTCTGAGGTTTACATTATTAATTTTTATATGTGATAATTGTCAAGAATTAATCCTTTGCTTTCATGTGACATCAAAAAAAAAGTGTAGGTTGCTGTCCACCGTTTTGATTCCCTACACAAACGCCACATCTCTGTGTGAAGACACTACACTGTGGCATAAACAGACGGAGGTGGAGAAACCTCAAGCAGGTGGAGAAAACAAGATCCTTCAAGGTTGTGAAAATTCTTCTGAATCTGGGCCCTGAGACTCAGTTCTTCTGAATCTGGTTATGGAAGGCTGCCATTAATCATAAGGACATCATGCCCAAGGATAAGTGGGACCCAACGGTTGTCTCTTCAAAACATTTTGCTCTTTCGGTATGTTTTTTACTCTCATGACAAATAAAAATGTTGCCAGTATGAAGTTTACATTGTGAATCCTGAACTTGATCCCATACTCCAACCTGCTGAAGGTTTATTAAGGTATAGTGAAATGTTTAACTCATTCATCCTCACGACTCCATAGATATGGTGGATTAATCAAACTATGATATGAAATGTATAACTTCATTAGAAAATTTTAAAGAATTCTCAACATTAGTGAGAAGCTGCTAATGAAACTTCAGGGAGAGACCTCATGACTGTGAAAGTCAGTGTGTGGGTTTAAATGCCAGCTCAGGCACTATAACCGGTATTTTATGATGAATAAAAGTCTACCCTTTATTTCGGCCTGATCATCCTGATCAGTCTGGTTTTGTTTATAGCTGCTGTGTGTGTGTGTGTGAGTGTGTGTGTGTGTGTGTGACAGAGAGAGAGAGAGAGAGAATAAGGCGGTGCGCTGAGTAACCAGGGGGTAAAGGATATGAGCAGCCTGGGCAGGACCGCTTTCAGCTGCTGCTGACAAACCTCCGGGCTCCACTGGACCACCTGCTCCAGGAGAGCAGCTGCAGACATCGCCGGGCTGCCGGGAGAGCCGCTGCTCCAGCACTGCGGGGAACGGGCCGCTAATGTGCAGCTAGATAGTCGCTAACTACCCGCTAACTGACTGCTAATGAGCTGCTGCTAACCGCTAACTAAAACGACACATTCAGCCAACTCCTCCAGAACCAGTCTGTGAGCTCACAAGCGGGAAAAACAAATCATGCTTACCACTGAAACGTAACAAACATAACCGGAACTGATTAAAAAAAAACAGATTTGCACAAAAGTTCGTGAAGTTTAATGAGACGCGGAGCCGCTCAGTCTTTAAAATTAACCGCGTCTTCCTCCGCGCTGTGGACGAGACCATTCAGCTGCCGGGCGGGAGGGGGACTGAGAAAGCTGTTTAAATGTAACTCGCAGATATCGTGGAATATGGTGTGACATTCTGCAGAGCAGCTCTGTAAAGTCTCTGTAAAGTCTCCTAAAGCGTGTGCTGATATTTATCTATTAATATATTTCACTTCGAGAGAAATGGTATGGCTCAAAAAATTGCGTGCGCGCGTGTGCAGTGACGTCAGAAGCGCGCGCGTGTGTGTGTAGAATACATTCTCTCAGTGCTGTCACTCTTTCATTAAGTCTTCCTAAATGGTTATGTAAATCACTTTTTGTACTGGGTTAATAAGTTGAACCACCAACAATGCATAAAGGATATTTATAAATAAATTATTAGGATTAGAATGCAATTATAAATCTGCATTATGATCATTTTTACTGCTATGGAGATCATGTGATGCTTTATAGCACACAGGTCAACTCCATTCAACTGATCATGTGACGTCGTATGGCAACTAGGTTCATGCAGCACAGTGCATGAGATCATGCAGATACAGGTCAAGAGCTCCAGTTAATGTTCACATCAAACATCAGAATGAGGAAAAATTTTGATCTCTGTGACTTTAACCGTGGCATGGTTGTTGGTGCCAGACGGGCTGGTTTGAGTTTTTCAGAATCTGCTGATCTCCTGGGATTTTCACACACAACAGTTTCTAGAATTTACACAGAATGCAAAAAACAAACAAACAGCAGCATAGGATGGTGGTGTGTAGGATGACTTTGGTGGTCTGTAAGAAGAAGAGGTCAAAGATAGAGATAGAGAAGAA
>CM074959.1:16701053-16720644 GCA_037577455.1 Pangasius macronema | reverse complement strand
GCATCTCCAGGGAGGAAACTCAGAATTTGAGTTTTGAGAACATGGGCTCCAGACTTCAGGCAGTCATTGACTGCAAAATATTTTCATCCAAGTATTAAAATTATGATTATATTTACAGTTTTGTCACTTTGTCCAAATACCTTTGAAATCACAAAAACTCTGTCATTGTTCAAATACTTCTGGACTTGACTATATTGATTTAATCACTATCCTAGATAAGAATGATGTTCAGGAAACATCATTTGACTAGTTTTGTATAGTTTGTATTGTATGCTATATAGTTTTTTTCATTGCTGTTAAAACAAAACAGACTTTAGTGGAGGATGCAGACGTTTGGATTCTATGATAGATCAAATGTACTTTAAAAGCTGTGCTCTCAGTGGCGGCTTTGCACACATGGGCTTGCTTATTTGAAATTGAGAGTAACAGAGGATTTATGGAAAAGCTCCCCAAAACCCCACTGTGACCCCCATCTGAAGCATACATGCAGTTGAATTCATTATGGCGGTTTATTGCTTTACGGGTTCCTTCACCTTATTTCCTACCCACAGATGTGTTTTGGAGGAACGCTCAAAAAATCCTGCATCCAAGAGTGAACTGTTTGAAGTCCAATAGATGTTTTATGTCTCACAACTGCAAACTTGTAAGAACAAATATGTTGTGCAAGCCTACTATACGTATATGTAAAGTGGTGTATTAGTTAGGCTGGGGGGAAGGGTTAGCACTTACAGCTTTTTAATAATAGTATATATAGAAGAAGAAGTGAGTGAGTGAAAATAAGAACAGTTCTTCCTGCACCAAATGCAAAGATTAGTACTGTTAAGGTAAGAAAGAGAAACTCAGTTCGCACTGTTCGTTCGTATAAAATCTAAAAATCAAACACTCCTACTGATTAAAATTCCTACAAACGTCTGTGAGATCAAGTTTTATAGATCTTTTGTTTGGTTGGTTGTTTTGCATTATATAATATTTTTATGAACGGATAACTTAGATATTGTTGGGTTACTTTTATCAGTAGCTCAGTTACGCAGCCCATTTAATGCAAATATGCAGAAAAAGTGCAGTAAAGCAGTGAAGCCGACTGCGCTAGGTCCAGTTGTTCATCTCAATTACAGCTCTGCCAAATTAGTCAGTTAGCTGAGATTCCACGGTTTTCAAGCCGCGATGCATTTTTCAGAATAAAGAGGACAGCAGCAATAATGAGAAGGAGAAAGACTAGAAGATGAAGGAGGACTAGGAGGAGGAGGAGGAGGAGGAAGGAAGGTGAAGGATATCAAGGTGGAAGAAGAAGAAGAAGAAGAAGAAGAAGAAGAAGAAGAAGAAGAAGAAATTTGAAAAATGATAGAAGAAAAAGCGAAGAAGGTGAAAAACAAGAAAAGATGAGAAACAGGGGATTCAGAGGTATAAATGCATTTCACAGCTTCAGCCTTCATGGTTGATTTTTTCTTTCTGGAGTATCACTTAGGGGTGCACTAATATTGTTTTTTTCTTTGTGCGGTGTCAATTCTCTCCCTAAGTCTCTGCCAATATCTTCTGGCAAAAATGCCAGAAAGTTTTTTTTTGTTGTTTTTATGAGCTGTAACCTGAAATATCACACTAATGGTTACATAACCTTTTATAACTGAGACATTTCTTTTAACAAAAGATAACATTTTATTTTAAAAGGCACTAAACAAACTCAAGATCCAAAAAAAAAAGAAGACTGAACACTAATATTTCTCAGTATTCCCAGTTTGCATGTTGTGTAATGGTGCTGTAAGTAAGAGTGAGAAATGCGAAAGAAGACGTTAGCTTTTGTAGGATTTCTGATTGGTGTTAAAAATCACTGTAATAAGAAACACACGACAAAATCTCATACGTTTGACAGGTTAGCACTATGTGGTGAATGCTTTAATGGAAGACCGTTGTACAGGACACACACAGGATCTTATACAGGATATTTTTTCCTTATGTCATGGAAAATTATTTCAAGGAGACTTTCCCTGTGCTTATTTCCCTGCCAGTAACATAAATTTTGATAATTAATTCATGCTTAATAATTTGCATTACAGATTCTTAACTGTTTTTGTGCGTTACCACAACTGAAAACTGCAGTTATGTACTAATACATAAGGTCATAATTAATAAAGCTAAATGCGTAGTGAATAAGCCAATCTGAATGGGACTTTTGATTTAAAATTTATTTTTGCCAGTATTACCCAGATCAGTGATTTAATATTACATATACATATATTTCTATTTCTACAGTATTTTTGTATAGGGTCAAATTCTTTCTCCCATCATGCTGAAACACTTCTGACCCGATGACATATGACCAGTTATTATAAACACTGACACTCTGACCAGTATTGACTTATGAGCAATACTATTGACTTGGACAGCTTAAACACCATTGTCTCCTTGAGGGACTTGCTATAGGTCATATATAAATGTCCTACTGTTGTGTAAGTGTGTGTGGACAGGGCTGTCACAGCAAGGGGAATAGTGCAATGGACTACTCAGGTCTACTAGATAAAAGGCCTGCACGGAGACTGCATTTGCATAGCCATGAGAAACTTGTCAAACATCCCTGTGTGTGGGAATAAAAGTACTCTTTCTGTCTTTTAGTGAGCCAATTTAGTTTGTTTTTGGGTTGAGAACAAGTTTGTTTTTTTTGTAGTATACAAAAAGTGATCAGAAGTCAGGAGGACATGATAACAATTGTTCTTGGATGCATATAAAGCATGCCCTGAGGGTCTGTGTTTTGACAATGAAATCACTGAGTTTTGACAGTGTGAGGAAGTGGGGAAAAAATGGGGGAAAAAGGTGGAAAGCGTTTGTCGGAAACCTTTTCAATTTAAGTATTGGATTAAAATCCCGCATTTTGCAAAGCCATAAATGAATGGCAGTTGCTATATTCCAAAATATTTATATTTATATGGGTAAAATAGCTAGAAAATTGTAATAAATGCAGATATGAATGGATATATCAAGAAAGCCCAAACCCAAATTTACACCAGATGTGTTGCATAAGCATAGTATCTGCACCAAAGGATTGGTGACCATTGTTCAATCCACACCATAAACTTTCTGCATGTGTCATTATCATGGTTAGAATATCTTAGCATGTAAGGTTGCATAGCACTCCTCTTGAGGGCAGGCAATTGTAAGGCTGTATATAAAAGCATCTAAAATGAAAAAAAATATATATATCAAATTTGTATTGTCCTCACAACCTAAAAAATCCTGACTTGTATATTGATATGTATGATCAATACATGATCTTCAGTTGCACAAAAAGATTTATTGATTCATATTGATTCATTCAGCTTAAGTAATTCTTTCAACTTGGTTAGGGTCACAGTGGATCCACCTATCAGCATGTTTTGGAGAGGCAGGAGGAAACCGGAGAACATGGAAGAAACCTTCGTGGAGACAGGAAGGACATGCAAAACTCCAAACAGATAATAACCTGAGCTTAAAACACACTTTCACCCTCAAGTGAAAATTCTCAGGTTTTTTTGTTTTGGTTTAGCCTTCTGTCTTCTACTTGTTGATTCCAGTAGATGGTCTATTTTCCTTTAGTCTGTCCAGCTCTCTCACATCCTCTTCTCTGCACTCTGTCCAAACAGATCAGGTTCCACGTTCATGCTTCAACGTTCATGCTAATGCACCCGTCCTCAGTCAGTGGCATCATGCTTGTCATCTCAGAGATGGCTATCTGAGTTGAGTCTTTGCCACAAGCGTGTTATGTAGCTGCATTATATTTTGGAACACTGAGGCCAATGTTTGCTGTCTCCACTACCTTTATGTTGGATTTCATATGAATGTTTGAGATCATTTGCATTTTTTTCTATTAAATGTGTAATTGTAATTGTGCTAGCAAAGTTCCCCTGTGACATAAGCACGGCAGACAACCGCTACCTTCTCTTCTCCAACAAATTAGCAGCAGAACTGTTAAGCACCTCTCAAATATTTCAATATAAATGTATTTAATGTGTCTCAGGCTAGACTTTTCCTTTAAGAACATTCAATTCTAGGAGATATTTATTTAGGCCTTGGAGGCAAGGTGCAGTCCAAACTCCTCAAATGAACAAGCTTTCAGTAATGAACATATTTATTACAGGAAGATGCTTCCTGATCAGCTGAGCAGATAGTGTTATTTCCTCAATTCACTTTGTATCAGCTTTCAAATCACAGCATCACTGCAATGTTAGCTGCCTTTCAGGAGCCTATTTAAATGCTATTTTTGTTATAATCAGAGAAGAAGTGCATTCACTTTCAGACTTCCTGATTAGCTTTCTATAAGACAATCATCTGAAATGAGAATTTCCTCCATGATCAGGCTACAAGGATCCTCATACTTCTGACCAGCTTCGGATGATGATTATTGGATCCACTTCAGCACTAAAGCCAAGCCGTCGCTGCCAGGTTAAGCATACTAATTACAATCATCAAACAAAGTTATAGACAAACTCCTTTTCCTTTACTTCCTCATCCAGCTTATACTTTATTTATTCCAAAATGTTAACATGTCAAGGTTTGTCAGGTTTTCCCAGGCTGGCACAAACACATGCACACACACGTGCACCCAACATCTGGCAGTATGTTGTATAACACGTGCAGTATATGGAAAATATTTGATTGCAAAGAGAATTAACCAAAGGCACCACTACACTAAAGGCATCATTCCAAGCAATACCAACTAATTTCAGCTAAAACTGTCGATTTTATGAGACTACTGAATCACTGAACCTTACAAGGATGAGGACTGGCAGGTGAAATTGCCAACCTGCTAACAGAGAGCATGTCAGTTAGACACACAGCTGACACCTTAGCAGAAAATTTGAACCAGCTTGTGTGATCATTGGGGTTCATGACAACTCAAAGTATAAAGTGGCAGCCAGCAGCCCCATTCAAATTTACTGGCAGTCAAGTCTGTGTTAGCTGTATTACATATGAATCACAGCTCCCCTGCTTGTTACAAGAGACCAAGCAACAATAAATGCACCCACCTTCCTCTACAATGTAACTACTCTTTGTTTGACCAGCTACAAAACCATTGGTGGGTTGTGGGCTACTCCTGCTGACTTCTGCGACTCTTTTGAGGTTCCAAGAAGTCAGGCTCTGCTAGCTGAAAGATAAAATCTGTCAGCTTATGGAAGACATAGGGCCTGTGTCGGCAGCACTCAATTGTGTCACAATGGTTTTGTCTACAGAAACAGAAGTCTCAATCTCCAACACATTCCCTGTCACTCTCAGTCTAATCAATACCTATCTAATCAAATATGGAGACTGCAGCAGAATAGCTAAGATCACCTTTAAAGTGCTGACCATGCTGGTTGAACAAATGAAGGGGTGTGTGTGTGTGTGTGAGACATCAAGCAACATATTGTTGCTGTCTGATAAAATAAAAACATTCATCTCCACTTTTTGAGGTTTTTACTTTTTTCTATATGTGAAACATGGGCAAAACCTCCTATCTATTTTTTTTATTATTGTCATAATTCCTCTCTGAAGGTAATAGATTCCATGAAAAGAGTGTTGTATGTTACAATTTCAGAGGGTATCCTTGGTGTTGGGAAAGAACAGCTCTACTTCTACTTTGAATAGGAGAGATGATTTCATGTGTTTGAGGATCAGGACAGCAGTGAACACTCCATTGAAGTGACTAAATACCTAGTCTGGGGATTGGAAATAGACCAAGATGTTTATATATTCAATGATGCATCTTCCCAACATCTCTCAGTACTTTTATCAACTTTTTTGTCAACTTTTACAAAGGCCTGGAGGGGGCAGTGACCAGTCCATAAGGCAGGTATTCATAGTGGTCAGAGGTGGTGCTAAAGAGTGTTTTCTATTCATCAACCTCCCAAATGCAGATGAGATTGTATGTGCTTTTGAGGTCAAGTTTGGTGAAGAGCTGTTCAAGGGCCAAGGAGACTAGATATAAGGGATAAAGATACTTGAGAGTGATCTTGTTGGTAATCTATGCATGTATAGAGCCCTCCTGATTGCTTCAGATATGTATTCCTCCAGAGCCATATTTTCTGCTGAAAATAATGGATAAATTGTGGACCATGGTAGAGTGGTGTCTGACGTATTGCTGAAGGGAAATTGCTTTTGCTTTATTGAGGGCTTCCTGATACCTGAGGAATTTCAGGATTCTGTTCAGTTTCTGGGCTTTCTGTGGAAGTGGATGTTCAGAATGTTCAGAGTTAGGGAAATGATACAGACACTTTGGCAGTGAGGAAACCATGAAACACATTTCCTTGGTTCTTTCTCAGACAAGGGGATCTGTGGGTTATGTAGCTGAAGCTAAAGAAATCCTAGGACCACTGGATACTTGAGAGATGAGGTTACAAGAAGAAGATGGTTTCCTTAGGTAAGTCACTAGTTTCCATGCAGATTCCGTGTGATGTGTAAACTGTCCAGTGCTTGACCAAGTATGGGGGAAACCACTTGATGCACCTCCAGCTGTAGCTTTTGAGTCAGGTATTAATCTGTGAAGTTCCCCACTGGTCCTGTGTCAACAAGAGCTGTGAAGACAGAGTGTGTGTCTGAGTGAAATAATACAATGTTGAGTAGAAATGGCTTTGAACTTGGAGATGGAGATGGACATTTCACTTTAGCTGACCACAAGTTTTGCCTCTTGACAAACCTTTTGGGATCTGGGTTAGGACATAGACTCTCCACAGTAGAAGCAAAGCCCCCTTTCCTTGTGTTCTACCCTGTGTTCTAGACAGTCAGAAGGGGTAGGTTGAGAATGCCTGGTGCATGGAGCTGTTCTTCTTGGAGCTGCAGAGAACCTTGTCTTCTCTCCTTTAACAGTTTCTCCAGGCAAATGGCAATGCCACTGAGGTACTCAAGAGATAGGCGACTGTCATTACATGCTAGCTTGGTGAAAACATCTTGACATTGGCCCTGGCACAGAGCAGCAATCCTTGCAAGTTAATTCCATCTGGTGCATGCTGCTAGGGTTCTGAAATCAAGGGTGTAAACAGTTGCCATTAATTGGCCTTGTTTAAGGATGAGTAACAGGTCTTGGACTTTTCCCAGATTATCCCAAATTTTAGTCTTGGCCATTTCCCACCCACCAGTTATTCTTCCCATCATACGCCCCCTTCAGCAGAGGCGATCTCTCAGAATGCCCATGATTAGATAGTGTCACTGTGATTGATAGAGAGTATGCCACCCCTCTTTTGCTGAGAGCATGGCCAATTTTGCTCTCTTAGACTCCCAGCCATAGATGGATGTCCCATCGTTGGGATTCAAACTCTTGTTCTCCAGATGTTAGAGTGAAGACTTTTCTGTTGTGTTGTTGTTCTGTTTTCAGGAGCCCTCACTGTTTGATTGTTAATAAACCTGGGAAATTTCATAAAATTCGCAATCCTAAAAGTGAGTTATATTATTTAATGATTTTATTATCAGATGAGATCCGTATATTCCTACTCACTCGGATGTGTTTCCCATTTGCACATATTTTTGTAGTTTGCAGTTATATGCTGATCCCCCTCCAAACCACTTGGCTCTTAAACTAATAAATGTGTACAATTTACATTACACACCACACACACACACACACACACACACACACACAACAATTGATCAAACTTGAAGTAGTTTAGATTTTACTACACTTTAGCTTTATTATTAATTTGCTTATTTCAAAGCATTTGTTACTAGAAAAAAGCTAAATTATCTGTGAATAATATAAGACAATTAAAAAAAAACTTTTTTTTATTTTTTTAAAAATCTACTAATAGGCCTAAGAATTTTATATTTCCATTATAATGAGAAATCTCTCAAACATTTTACTATATTCAAGATATTTTAACTTAATATTTTTTTAATGTTGACATGCATGTTCCTTCTTTCATGTTTGCTCTATTAAATCATTCTTTTTTATCAGTGACATTTCTTTTTCCATATCAATGATTTTTCTTTTAGCAGAACTTGACTTTAGTTGTGCTGGATCTCCATGCCACTGTTCTGGCTAATTTGTGTTATTAATTCAGTTTCGCATCTTGATTGCGAACATGAGATGTGAGAGTTTGCATAGCTTGCAGCCATACACCTTCCTAGTCATCTGTCTTCATTTTCTTCTGCATTATCTTTCTTGGACACAGGGAAGCTGTTAAGCTGAGTTTTTTTTGGAGCTGACATCATGTAGAACAACAATGTAGAACGACAAGAATGCTATGAAAGAATGATATAACCACAGCAGATGCATAAATAGTATCTGTGCAAAATGACAGACAATTTCAAGTTTTATATATTAATCTGGGATTGACTTGAGAGCTTATGATCATTGCATAAGACCCTTTAATGCACATGCCCAGAAGTTTTTGGCAAAGTTGTGATAAATGGGATAAATAGCGAGTTGCATTGCGGGTTGTGTTTCACAGGTTAGTCGGCATATGTGATTAATTATAATAATTTGCGAGCTGAACTTTTCGCCTTTTTTGTAATGTTATTAACTCAAGCTAAGTTTTCCAAGTGTCGAGCAGTATTTTTACACAATACACCATGATTTGACAAAATAGTGAAAGACATTAGGGAGAAGAGGTTGCCAGATTGTGAGATTAACCACCTTTTGGCAGATTTTAATCACAGTTGGACATAGCCATGAGCTGATAGAGTTATCAGTGTAATGTAAATAGGTGGCTTATTTGATTTGGTTTATAGTGAATTGGGTGAGTGTTAAATCTGGATAAGGATAACAATCTAATAAAAAAAAAACATCAGTCTGGCAGCTGTGGTGGAGGACTGGCTGAGTAGAGCAGAGTTAAGATGTAGAAATCTTTCCATTGAGACACAACAAGGACAAACTATCGATCGGAAACACCGCTCCTGTCAACACGCCCAGTCTGAGGCATAGAGCAGCTTCCAAGTCAAGCCACCGACACACACACACACACACACACACACACACACACACACACACACACACACACACACACTGTATCTCTCTTTCTCTCTTTCACACACATAAGAAATAAACTCCCTTAAGAATAATATTCATGGCTACATGGTTAACTCTTCAGTTGTAAATGAACATGCAAATTGTTGAATGAACTCTTACAAGGTTGAATTCATTCTTTCAGCATTAAGTTAGCTTCTGTACAAGGGTATTTTGTGCCCAGTTAGACATAACTCTAGAAACACTGCATGTAAATGGTGCATCATTCTCACTTTTTTTCCTTTTTCCATCTTTGAATAGCAGAGTATCATCTGATATCTAAATCCAGTCTATAGGTTAGACTACGACTGTACGAGAAACATTGACTCACTGAGACTTTCTAAAACAACGTTACAATATGTCATAATCTCGGATGATTTCGGAAAAGCTGTGTGTCCTGTGTTCACATGAAAGTTGACTTGGATTGTCAATACAAATGTCAATAGATTGGATTAGAAAATATGATTCGCTGTTGTGCTTTTAGAATATATGTACACATAAGTATATATTAGATTGTAAATTAGAGTAGACTGTGTGTGTGTGTGTGTGTGTGTGTGTGTGTGTGTGTGATTTATTGATTGTGTGTTATTTGAAGATTCCTGCTACAACAGCACCTGCATTAATGAGGATTTGGAAACGTGCCATATTGAAAGAGCATCAAAAATCACACACTACTACATAAAATACAAGAATACAAAAAACACACAACATGGAATTTCTTTGCTTTTTTATTTTTATTTTTTAAATAAATGAATCTATTGAGGTGGTATTTATAATTTTGTATTTATACATTTGCGTAGTTTATCTGGTTCTAGTGTGGGTTAATTGTTTTTTTTTTTCTCTCATGCTTTTAAACACCGCAGTTCTCTCCAAATTTCCCACAATCCATATACGGAAACTAAACAATGACAGGCCATTTTTAAATTCCTAATGGTAGTGATGTCACTACAACATTTTCAGCCTTCCACTGGATTTAAGACGTCTGTAAACATGTGAGAGCGTCCTGCGTAGGTGATCGCAGGGGTTTGCGTCTCCGCTGGGATCAGAAAATGAAAAACTGAGTGAAAGTCTCACGCTTCAACTGCAGGAAGAATGGAGAAGTAGCAAAGTAGTGGATGTGATAATGGTGTGAGTAAGAGACACCATGTTATCAGGTTATGACAGTTTGGGATTTTTCTGATTTTTCTTTCCAGAAAAATACCAGTTAAGGACAAGCATGGATAATGATAAAGGTGAATATATAAGCCCCAGCATGCCATCAAAGCTTTTTAACAAAATTTCACTGAATGTCCACGTTAGCTACCACAACTACGTATTTAATTATACTTCAATATGACATGAATATAAATACAGTGTATGTGTCAGCTTGCATTTTGTCCCCGCATTGACAAGCAGAGCTGCAGTGACACTTCTGCTTCTCCCCCCTCGCTACACCTCAACACTTTCCAGATGCTGTGCACTCGTTATAGTGCTGCATAGGAACAATGCCAGGTTGGCAGTCAGATTAAACCACTACATTGGCACTATTACTTTAATGTCCTTGGCAAAATGTAAAGAAAAGCGGTTGCAATGTCTAGTCACAACATTTCTGGGTACACAACCGGACACACCTCCGCTCCTCAACCAATCAGCTTTTAGCTGAAGACTAGTTAACGCACAGCACTGTATATACATGACACGCTGTTAGGATTTTGGAGGCGTGTATGTCACACCATCTCTGCAATGCAAATTTGCAAAGTGCTTCAATGCAGAAGTATAACCCAGCCTTCAGACATCAAGAAGTAGTGGAGGAAGTTTGTTTTTTTTCCTGATGTCCCTAGACATTTAAGTCCAAACTTAACAGATTGTTCAATACACTTTAGTCCGAGCTGCTTTTTAAATGAGGCACAGTACAGCAGGCTTTGCCACAAGGATGCAGATACTATACTGGCCGTGACAGCAAACTGACAACATTATACACTATACTCTCTTTCTTTTTTAATGACTACTCAGTATGAACACGGAATAAAAAGCAGTTTTATCTTGGCAATGTGCACACTCTTACTAATGTGCTAGCTTTGGCAATGCATCTGCTAATTCCACAGTCTTCACATTAATAATGATAGTAATAAATTTGCTTAATGATTACATTTTAACAGCTTTGAACTAGCAGGTCTTTTAAAAAAATAGTTGTAAAGCATTTAATGGTCTCCCAACAGGACAGGGTTCTATAGAAACACTTTATAGTAGATAAATATTCTGTTCTACACCGAGGAATATGTTTCTGACACATAAAAACACACGAAGCATCCATCCATTTTCTGTACCGCTTATCCTACACAGGGTCACAGGGGAGCCTGGAGAGTATCCCAAGGAACTCAGGGCACAAGGTGGGGCACACCGTGGATGGGGTGCCAAGCCATCACAGGGCACAACCACTCTCACACACACGCACACACACACACTACGGACAATCTGGAAATGTCAATCAGCCTACAATGCATGTCTTTGGACTGATGGAGGAAACCGGAGTACTCAGAGGAAACCCCCAAAGCATGAGGAGAACATGCAATTACTCCACGCACACAGGGTGGAGGTGCGATTCAAACCCCCAACCACCAGCAGTGTGAGGCAAACCTGCTAGCCACTAAACCACCATGCCTCAAACTCATGAACCAAATAATAAAATACAAGAAAAAGTAAACAGTGTGAACCCTTTCGACACCTTCAGATGCCTTTTGAATAGCTTTATCCTCCAGGAATTTTATTTAAATGTCTAAAGCGTAATATTTGTAAAATAATAGAAGAAAATGGGACAAAGCCTGAAGTGTGTGAACACACCATTATTTAATCCTACAATTTTATTGTTATGTATGAGAGGATGATGGATGTAGGGAAAACTATCAGCAGAATATATACTGTATCATCATTAACAGGGATGGGCGGTATTTATATAGTATTATATAGTATCATATATATATATATATATATATATATACATATATTTGAAATATAATATTTGTAGTGTGTATTTGTATTTCTGGGCCAGACTACTCACGTCCCTGCTATTCATTAAGAGTAGAAATATCACAAAGTGCCAAATGCCCAAACTAGTCTTATGTCAGACAGAAAGATAGTAATGTGTTGAACAGTTACTGCTGTTACATGGTACGTAGCATATAAAAGAGTTTATACGGTAATGTTCTACACTGTTCATCAGATTTCGTGCTAGCTGGTAAGCACATTTAAGTTTTCTGTTTCTACTGTTACGCAACAAATCGATGCTGCAAAGCGAGTGAGCCCATGATTCGCTGCCCATGCTAGCTTCTCCATTCATCATATATACTCACTTTAGCCATAATGCAGAAATAGCAAAATATTAGATGAAATATTATCAGGAAATAGTAAGTCTCAGCATGCTAGCTGAACTCCATATACTCCATTACGCCATTTATTTGAGCTATTTCCCCAACATTAGACCTTATTTGCCTGCCTAAAGACCTTATTAGGAGAACAGGTTTGTGTACTACTGATTTCATGTCCCAGAAAACTATTTATGGTTTTTTTTCCAACCTAGAAAATAGACCTCATTTATATTCATTTGAGGTATTTTTAATTGTGAATGAAAGTAACCTATGATGTGGTGTATGTTCTTCATCCATGGTTATTATAGTTAGTTTAGGCCCTAAACGTGGTACTTAAAAATATTTCTTATAAATTTATAGCATGGATTGTGTAATTAAAATACAGTAATGCTGAAGTAAATCTCAGGATGTTGGTCAACAGAGGTTTAGATTTGAAAAGGGTGAATAGTTCAAATGAAAGGCTTAACAGGAAGCAGAATTTATAGCTAGAAATTAAACACTCATAGTTCATGGTTTATTATCTTTACACATGGAGCTTCTGTTATGAACAACGGATTCAAAAATTTTTTTTTTTGGTAAGAAACAAGAAAGAAGAAAGCAGGAGTGGAGTCAAACTGCTCGCACGCGCTACAGTGCTGCTGCCAGGCTCTCTCTCGCGCGCGCTCAGGGTGGCTCCGTTAGTGAGCGCGCGCGCAGATAAAAGCGGCTCAGATAGCGCGTGAGAGTGATGGGGGAATAACGGATTAGCGGGAGGGAGGAAGGGAGGGAGGGATGGAGAGAAGGAGGGAGGGAGGGAGGGAGGGAAGGAGGTAGGGAGGGGAAAGGGGAGGGAGATTTTTCGCGATGCTTTTCCCCCCCTCTCTTATGTTGCCCTTGAGCGCGCGGGGCAAATCCAATCCTTTAAAGTCAGGAAGAGCAAAGGAGGGCGCGCGGAAAGTCCGTCGTTTCACTTTGGGAAGCTGCAGCTCCTTCCTGCATTTAATTCGTAGGAATCCGGCTTACCCCACTCCTGGCTTTCGGAAGTAGGGCATCATCTTCCTCGCAGAAGAGTCCAACTGCTTCTGCTGCTTTCACACACAGCGAGGGAGGGAAAAAAAATAACACAACAAACACGGAAGAAGAGCATCTTTTCCCGTGAGGGAAGACCGCGCGCACTCCAGTTAATGAACGCCCCGTGCACGTGAGAGGGGGGACACCGGGGCGCGCACCTGCCACCACGCGGCGCATGGAAGGAGTCTCGCGCACAAGCGTCCGGTAAGTACTGCTGAACTCCGAACTATCTGAACAAACCCTGACCCAGACCTACTGCAGTGAGGGGGAAAAAAAAAGCTCTGGTACGATCCACCCCCATCTCACGCGCACCCGATACGGCCCGAGCTTCCTGCGAATTGAACACACCGGACTGTCACTTACTGAATATTTACGCAACGACACGCAAAAGTTGCTCCAAAGTCGCGTCGACGTTTATCGCCAATGAAGCGCGAGCAATTGCGTTTTTCTTTTCTTTTCTTTTTTTTCAATCAGCGTTTCATCATTGTTCAGGCTTGCAGTAACTCGTATTTACTGTACCGTGGACGCGACACACCCCGCGCGCTGCCGTCCGCTATGCGGAGGAGAGAGAGTGAGAGAGAAAGAGAGAGAGAGTGAGAGAGTGAGAGAGAAAGAAGGAGAGAGACTAGGCGCGTCACACTGCTCATACCGCTTCAGTACAGTGCATTGAAATTCCTATTCCTTAACACCACACTAATGATCCACAGGGATTATGGGATAGCATGCTTTCCCTGCGATTGCAAGGAAGATAAAAAAAAAAAGTTGTAAGTTCTCAGGTTATCAGGTAAATGGCTGCTCTCCATTCATAAATTAGGCCAGTCCTACTACATAAGTATGGGAGTACGACTTTTTTTGGGTTTTCGTATCCAAATAAAAAATGATTGAAATGTCAGAAAGTGTATTACAAGTACCTAGTCAACACTTAGTCCAGGTATATGTTCATACTGCAGCTGATATAAGATATTAAACAAGGCAGGGAGTGCTGTAATAGGAAAATAATCAACAATATGACGCTGGTATCACCCTGAGTGTTGATTATTTTCCAATAACAGCACAGCCCAGAGTGTCTAACCATTGCCAGTGCTAAGCATTATTTCTCATGTTACTGAGAAATCACAAAGTCCTATTGAAGTGTCAGAAAACTTTATCTCTGAATGTTATAAAACCTGTAATGAAGCCATGGATGAAAATCAGCCAAAGTGGCCTCATACTCGGCAAATTCCTTAACTATGTGCATGATCAATTTTGTGGGACGTGTTACAAAGCTTTGGGATAGGGGTGGGATTAGTCGCTGGCTTTCTTACACCGTCATACATAACCAAATGAATTCACCTTTTTCAGAGATTAGCTTGGAAACAGCAGTGTCTGTTGTTGTGTGTGTGTGTGTGTGTTTTTTTTTTTGGTTTGTTTGATCTCAACCTACAGCTTTATAACACTGAAAAAAAAACAAGTATATTGCTATATATATATATATATATATATATATAGTCAGCATGCATTTTTGGGCATTTTGGTGTTGACTTGAACTCCATAATCTCGTTACTATGGAACGATCGATGAGAATAATAATAATTACCTTTTAAGCTATTTATCATCCATGATAATATTAGCCTAATAAAGTTATGTAACAGGAGTGACAGATTGATTGGCAGTCTTTGTTGTTTACTGACTACTGCATGCAGTGTAAACTTTTACATCATGTTCAGGGATTAATACTGTATTATTGCCACAGTGTCCTCAGTGAGAGAGTAACAAAATAACGGGTCATCACAGTTACAAGGGTTTCCATGATTTTAATTTTAATGAATTAAATGAAAGACATTTTATAGGGAATATGTAACTGACCTGTAGTGTGTGTGATCCAGAAGAAGAACTCTTGGAACGGTTAAAGAGTAACCTTTACACAAGAAACTATGTGCATAACAAACTGTCTGCACAAAACAAGCCTCATTTGTCTTATCCCTGCCATCCCAAACGCATTAGCATAATATAATATACTAGAACGTAGCTTGGGTATGACAGGAAGTAGCTGTGTCATACTGTGCACTTTGCATAATACACATAGCGCGAGTAATGTGTTCACACGGGGAAATGTGACACATAACATGATTACTACATGTAAAAACGTGAGTTGTTGGCGTGGGACATGCATCTCCTTCTCCGCCTCGGTGGTCATGCCACTGTGCTTTAAAGTTAGCTGAAATTTAGAACGCTCTCTCACGAATGCAAATAGTTGAAGTGGACGTGTAATTTTTTTTGGCATTGTGCAATGACGTGACATACTGCATGGTACTTTCCATTTAGTACTAAATGCTAAGGATTGAGTTTAGTACAGATGGGTAACAAAATAAAGGAAAATCCAGTGGCTCCGTTATACTGTAGATAATGTTGCTGCAGATTTTCGTGTGTGCTGATTATTCTTGATACATATGGCAAATCTGGATGTCAGAAAGTCTCACAGAAGAGTAAACTGTAACTTCCTACATGTATTTGTAATTGCATGGGAACACTGAGTAAACGCTACGTAACGATTCGACGATTTGGATCAATGCATAGAAGCAAAGACTGAAATGATTCGAGACAACAATCGTAAATTGATTATTATTGATTATTTGCCTGTAACTCTGATTCTTTTAAAACAGTCATTCTCTATGCTATGGCATCACCATAGAGTGTCAAAAGTTGGTCATATAGTGATTGGAGTTTACTAAATTGAATCATATTGTATCATATCATAGCAGATTTAATTGTATCATCAGATATTGAAGTGTTGATTTAAAATCGATTGATATTTGAAATCATATCATATTGTACCAAATTACGTGGTGTTGGCAAATATAAAATTGTTGCCTTAAGAATCAAAATTGTATTGTATCACGTGGAAGAGGTTTAAATCCCTATTAAAGGCAGTGAGGGGGAATTCGTTCAACTCTCCAAAGTATGACATAAGCACAAAATAAAAGAGTGTAGACATGATACTGGCTTTTAAATGACACTGGCATTGGGCTTCCAACATGAATATCTAACATGAAGACAATTTACTGTGGTAATTTAAAGTTATTGTGATAATATGGAGTTGTAATTTCGACAAGCTTGACAAAATTGAATGTATTTTGTCTTTATTACCATTTTCACCCGAAGACGTTTACATTATGGACGGGAAGTCATATAAGTAATTCCGTTTGTACGTTTTAACGAATTTTTATTGTTAGTAAATCAACCTGCACATTTCTTAAGGGTGTTTTCAAGTTTGTATGTTTTCACACACACACACACACACACACACACACACACACACACTGAGAATAAACCTGTCTCTTTACTCTCTTGGTTTCAGGAACATGAAGTTCAGTGAATGTTTAAAGAATGCCAGTGGATTGACTCTGAAGGTGTGATGGACAAGAAACTGAGATGGACAAGGGACTTTTTTTGCAATTCATACTGAGTTTGTATCTCCCCTGTTTTTGTTTTTTTGTTTTTTTTTACCAACAATTCCTTAATCTTTTAATGCTTTGATTAAAAAAATTGAAAATACCTCATACAGAATGACTGTGGCAAGTTTACCAGATGCGCTCACGTGACTCCTATTCTATGCCAACATCTCTTTCCTCTGAAATTTACGACGGCACTTCTCTTGTTTCCTGGCTGGCGCTTGCCATGCTGGCACGAGCCACTTTCTTCCTCCTTGTCCTCCTGCACATGCTGGTGCAGGTTCAAGGCCAGTACGAGTTGTGCAAGTCACTCCTCGCCACGGATGAGGGCTCAGTGTGGGAGCAGCATGCATGCCAACCCAAGGCCAAGTCGATGAAGGAGTTCATGCGCATACGTGTGGAACCACCGGGCATCACGTGTGGCAACCCACCTGAGAGATTCTGCACGCTGGTGAGTTAGTACAATTACTATTATCATATTTACGAAAAACAGCTGATTCAGCAACTATTATTTGTAGGATGAAATTTATTGACCTTGAGAAGATGCAGAATGATTTCTGAAGATTGCAGATAATAAGAGAGATTTTATATTTTTTAACATTTACATATATGAATTAACATGACTTATGTCACATATTTTCCCCATCACAGTATAAAAGATTTTGATGACTGAGTGCAGTTATTTTAACATAAGAGTTTGCTGAATGTTCCCATGATAGCAATCTGTCATATGCAGTAATAAGAACTGTGTGTTAGGGAAATGGGGCAGTTTGACATATAATGCCCTTTATAGACATCTGGACATTCCCAGGATACGTGCGAACTAGCCCGCTAACTCTAGTGGGCTAATTCTATTTCCTGATTTGTGTAGTTTGCTATCTAATCTATCTATGTACACAGGATAATAATGGCACAGATCAGTGGAAAATATAAGAACAGAGAGCTCAGATCAGTCACTTTCATCTAACAGCAACACACAAACATCTCCCATTATCCACTATNCTACTGGCTAATGATATAAGTTCCACAGCCAGGCTAAATCAGTTGACTACTCTAGACTAACTTCCAATGAAATTTGAGAACAAATAAACTCCATCACTCCTGAATCCGTTTCCTCTTTTAATACAATGTTGGACTCTCTCACTCTTTCTCTACCCTCCCTTGCTAGCTCTCATATGTCACAGTCAGACTTTTCATTTATACCTAAAGCTGGGGCATGATGACTTTTGACATATGCAAGCTGGCACGTAACGTATGCATACAAATTTCCCACCAAATCCTACCTAGCATCCCTGACACAGCACTGACTGAGAATTACCATTACAGGATGACTCACAGGAACAGGACCACCGTGTTACACAGTATTGGAGTTTACATAGTGTAGCTTTAGCTATAAATAAAAAGTCCAGAATACACACTTTACTTAACATGACCTGTCATTGGATATTTCTGCTCCAGAGGATACACAGCCAAGTAGCATATGTGGAGATTATGTAAGTTTATTGTGTATAAATAAATCAGGTTAACTTTTTGTAGGTTGCATGACATTTATAGCGTTACAATTCTTGGGCATATCGGACATCTTTGGACTATGCAGTCATCTTCAGTAACCGCTATATCATGGTCAGAGTTGTGGAGGATCTGGGGTAAGAATGCACCAGTCCATCGCAGGGCACAATGTACTGTGTAAGCGTGTGTGGATTCTCAAACCGTATGACTCGGAGGAACCTAATAGGTCACCTTTACACAATCACCAGGAGTTTCTAATTGGAGTCCCATCCGGGGTGTGTATCTGCCTCAGTCCTAGTGTTCCCAACATAGGCAGTGTAGGAGGTGTAACTTAGGAGATCAGACTTGAAGACAAATCGATCAATACATTTCCTATAAAGTCTGTTTCTGGGAATTAATGATTTGAAGATTGCCCCGGCAGAGAAACAGAAATTTTTCAAACACACACATGGAACAGTGAAATCGTCCCAAGTTGTTCAGTTCTTTATCAGATTTTACTAAAGTGTGATATTCTGCTGGAGAATAATGTGTTGCTCCATTAGTGGTATATTAGAGTTTCTAAAAACAATTGAACTGTTTCATTCTATGACTTGTGGAAGGTGGGAATGTTTGTGCAATATTGGAAGCATTTCACCAACATACTGTACCTATCATTTAAAAATATTATGAAATATTAAAATTGTTTTTTTTTGTAATTTTCCGTTAATTCTTTTCTGGACATAAGTGACTTGAGCAAAAAAAAAAAGTGGCTTAGGTCAGCAGAGAGCAACACACTGAGGTGTTGTTTATGCACGCAGTTTCTTGGCAAAGTNTTGAATTAGTTCAAGAAATAAAAATATATTTCAAAATTAAAAAAAAAAAAATTAGGGGGGTAGTTTGTAAATTGTTGTAAATGTACAGTAAAGGGTTAAAATATTATGAAATATAATTTTTTATTTTTTTTTTTGTAATTTTCCGTTAATTCTTTTCTGGACATAAGTGACTTGAGCAAAAAAAAAAAAAAAAGTGGCTTAGGTCAGCAGAGAGCAACACACTGAGGTGTTGTTTATGCACGCAGTTTCTTGGCAAAGTGAAAGAGCCCGAACTAAAATGGAGATTTGAGAGGATTTCAGACTTTAGCGCGCTGTTGGAGAGATATTGACATGTGAAGGACAAGAGAAGCAAGGGATTATGGTTTTTAGGATTATTTGCATAGTCAGATAATTGTAAACATTGCAAAACCTTAAAATATTGAATATTAGCATTAAGTAAGAAAGATGAACTGCCAAATGAAAAGCTTCACATTATATACTTTGTAGACCAGCGTCTCAGACACT
>CM074959.1:16681927-16701048 GCA_037577455.1 Pangasius macronema | reverse complement strand
ACACACACAAAACACACATAATCACGGAGACATGGAGTACAGGAGAGGTATTAACAAATGCAAACAAGTAATTCAACCCTGGTCCTTTTCCCAGATATCTGTCTGGATTGTTTTTTATTTACAACAGTAATCTTATAAAAGAACAACATTATTTCCCTTTAAGAAAAAGATCTAAAATCTCAAGGTTCGAATTTTTATAATTCTGAGAGGCCTCAGCCAATACCTTGAGTCTCAAGGCCAATTCTGAAGGGTTGGCAGTCTTAGCTCATGCACACACAACACACACTCATACACTCCTGTGTCGTGTATTGATGGTGCAACCTGCTAATGGACTGAGCTCTAGAATGTTCCTCGGATCGCACTATGCTCTGAAATATTGATGTCTCCTTAATGGCGGACGTCCAACTGAGATGGACAGGCATGTCCGAGTCAGCACTTCTTCCACACTGATGTCCTTCTCACCTTCCCTCTGTCTATCTTTTCATGCCTTCATGCATTGGCTTATCCCTCAGAAAAATAAAACAGTGTTGAAGATCCAGGGTAGGGCAGACAGGCATGTCATAATCAACCATCTCTTCTGTCCCCCCGTTGCTCCCTGACTTTATCTCATAGAAAGAAAAAATTCTGCTAACTCATATGAGACAGAGACAAAAGACAAGACAGGGGTCTCTTTTCCTTCCATGCTGTCATACACATACTGAAAACTGGCAATTAAAACTGAGACGCGATCCATGAAAAAGTGACATGACAGGCATGCCAATGCTGGAACGGTAGAACGGTAGGGAAATAGTAGGGAAGTAGGGAAGTTCTAGAACCCTCATCTTATATCTCAGTTTTAGAGATAGCAAATGATTCATGGCCCAGTGCCAGCCCAAACTTAATACTTTTATCTGGCCAACATACTTCCATGGACTCCTAACAACAAACCCAAATGAATGTGGCTGCCAGAAGACAGACTCAACTCAAGCATATCCCTGCCTTTTTATACTTTACAGAACATTGAGTTGGGCCACTTTTGACTTTAGTCTCACGATCATTAAATACGGTTTGCTGCATTTGTTGCATTTGGCCCTGATTACAAATACTGTGAAAACCTCAAATGTGGGTGAATACAGTTGGGCCAATTTTGATCCCCACTATCCTTGACATTGCCATAACTGATCTTTATGGTAAATTCAATATAAAATGAAACATTTACATTTAAATTCTTTCAAATAGATTATATTTGCACATTAGAAAACTTCTCAAAAATCACATTCTTGGATTGTAATATTTGTATACATAACAGTCTTATAGTACAAATCACTATGGCACATACTGATAATCTACTAATTTATTCCCGTATATTGTACTCTGATAATATAAAGTTGGTAATCATTTGTATTATTAACTGACACTGACATTAATTTTCATGTCTTCTTTAGTTGTCAACTGACAGTTCATTCCATTTCCTCTGAATGACTATTATGGTTTAATAGGCTTATATATTCAGATACTAATTGTAGAAGTTTATTAACTCAGTAACACTATCATCATTCTGTTAATACCACTGAATTCCTCTGTGTAATATAGTTTGATCATATGACAAAGCTCTTAACCAATACGAATGCAGCAATGAGAACCTTAATGTAATGCCCAGTGTATTAGGTAATGAAGTTCAGCAGATGCACATCAAATTCCGTTTAAGGTCTATATTCGAGTGTCAGCCAAATCCCGAATATAATGTTTATATGTGTACAGGCATCAGAATATTCCTGTATACATGGTTGTTGTAAGTATGCCTGAGTTGCCATTCCTAAACACCTAGCCTACCGCTAAGCATCTGTTAGCACCCCCAATTCCTCGCAGACTGACCATGTGCATAGATCTCCTTCCAGTGGATTTTCTGAATAAGGTGTTTACATGCAACAAATTTCTGACTAAAACAGGCATGTTCCAGGGGTGGGAATCAGAATTTGGGGAATCTGAATATTGTCTTAATCTAAATCGGGCAATCGGGTTGTGGCGTTTACATGACTCAGTGCTAATTAGAATATTGCCAAATTCCAATGAATATTGGAATATTGATGTACATGTAAATGCAAATTTCCATGTAAATCCATTCATTCATCATGTCATTGACGAAATATGACTAGTCCCGTTGACACGTAAGTCTTAAATAGGGTCTTCGTCAGATAGGGTCTCGAGGTGACACACAAACACGCACACATTCACACAATTTATTATAGTCAGTCTACCTACTGGCACATTTTGGGGAGATGGGAGGAAATTGGAGAACCCAGGGGTACCTCAAGCAGACACTGGGAGAGCATGAAAAGCTCCACACAGACCGTAATCTGAGCTCAGGAACGAACCCTGGAGCTGTGAGGTGGCAACACTACACGTTACCAAATTATTTTTATTGTAGTATGTATAAGCAAATGATTGTAATATGTATAAGCATCTTACACTTATATTTATGAGTTGAACATCACCATGAACATGAGTTAAACATATTGTCGGAGTAATTCCTGTAGAGCTCTAACATATGTGTGCTTTACGAGTCCATTTCCCCCTTTAGATTCCTGCTTGGCTCCAAAAAAGTGTGAGATATATAAAAGGAAGCCTGCAATGCAGCAGTTAGTAATTAATTGTGTAATTGTATTTTTTGTGACTTTTGATGATTTGGTGTTGTTGTACAGAGCAGAGAGTACGTATCTGAATTTGTGTGCTTGCCTGCACACTTACATGTGTGTGAGGTCAGGTGTGCTAATGATGGAAAATCACTAGCTAAGAGGAAAATAGAAACACACACGGATGCAATGGAAGATGTGTGAATTGTGTGCACATGCAGTGAAGTGTGTGTGTGTGTGTGTGTGTGTGAGTGTGTGTGCGTGCTGGTGCATTTGCTCCACCACAGAGCTGCTTGTTTTAGAGGCCCAAATGAGCCAGTGCTAAAAATAGCTGAAAGAGAGAGAGGTATAGAGAGAGAGAGGTAGAGAGAGAGAGGTAGAGAGAGAGAATCAGCTGAGGAGACAGGAAGAAGGAAAGAGGGAAGAAAAAAAACAGCAAAGTGTGAGGAAGTAACCTATGGTTAAACACAGGGAGGAAAGGTGAAAGCGAAAGGGAGTGAGAAGGTCTGTTCTTTTTTTTTCTTTTTTTTCAAATGGAAAGGTCAGGAGCCCTGATTTAATATCTTAACATAGGCATGTGCCAGTAACTGGTTATATGATATACTGTAATATTCAATATGCACAATTTTCTTACTGTGGACACTTTAAGCTTATTTCACTGCTTGTTCCAATTTATATGCTGATTATACAATGAAGTTTAATTAATAATCATTTGTTGAGACTGCATGTCACTTGTGCTTTCCTCATCGCTGCTGATGACGTGATACGGATGTCTCAGTGACAGATGGAGGTAGGCATGTACATATAGTAGGGTTCAAAAGGCTGAGAAAAATTGGACATCTTTTATTTAAAACTGGAAATAAACAGAAAGGTTTTGAATTTTGAATAATTTAGATAATCAAGGTTTCCTTGAGTCTTGTATCTCTTCCACTGAAACAATGATACAATGGATTTGATCTAAAATGGATCAGGTTTTACACAAACTTGTGTCATGCATGCCAGCTCAACTGGAAGGGGGAAGTACCAAATACAAAGAAATTCTCTAATTGATGTAAATAGGTCTGAGATTCTACATTTAACACAAGTTGTTGCTGATAATATAATTTGTAATGAAAGTTTTTTTGTATACATTTTCATTAGTGGTCTAGACATTTGGGCCCGATTGTAGGACATTCTTTATGGTGTCATGTGGCATGTTAAGAAACAGTATAGTCACAGGACTCCAGTAGGTTTCTACATCACAAATGATGACAAGAAAGATGAGGCTGGGCAAGATGCCACCCTTGAACACCCGGTCCCACCAGGTGTAGCCATGTTTAGCTGAGTGGGTGGAGGCACTGGCGAGGATTCTTGTTGTCTGGCCCTATGCCCTCCTTGTAGACTGTGTCATCATTCTCCCAGCAGGGAGAAACATCAGTGTCCATTGGCACCCTTGCCCAAGATGTTTAAATGTCCCAATGTGATCATCACTCACCTCCAAAGCAGAAGGTATGACTCGTAGGACACAGTAGACACCCCAAAGCTGAAAGAGGTCCTTTAGCTATTCACATGCCCGTGTGTGTGTATGGACTGCATTAGAGTAGCCATATAATGGATGAACAGTAATGAACATCCATAAACACATAACATTGCACCTGTAGGTACAGCATGTTAAATTTTACACTGCATATTAAACGTTTGTTTACCTTTCAAACTTATGTAACCAGTTATTCGATAATCTTACATCTTCTAATAAGCATAGTGAGTTGTGAGTTAAGCTAAGTATAGCATGCTTGTCATCAAATGCAAATGTTCATTGAGCACTCGATAGTATAAGGTTTAGCTTCACAGAAGCAACAAACTCAAACCAATGTTAAAGATAAGCTGCTCCTGTACAAACTGAACTTATAATTCTCACAAAAAAGCATATGCAAATGGTTCAGCAGTTATTGTGGAAGTAAACTTATTAGATAGTGATAATGGGAAATAGTCCTTGTGGCAAAAGAACTAATGTACAGCAGGAAGTCAGAACTCAGTAACTCAAATAGCTACTCTTTACAGCCATGCAGAACAGAAAAGCATCTNTTGAAGACTCGTTTAACCTTAAAGGGCATATGGTTCAGCCGTTATAGTGGAAGCAAACTCGGTTGATTTTAAACAGGAGCATAGACCTTGTGGGAAAAGAACTAATGTATGACAGGAATTCAAATAATGCTAACAAAAGCGAAAATGTGATGTTGAATCACAAATTAAAATGTCTTTATAGACTTTATTCTAAAATGTTAATTATGATAATTGTTAATGTATAGAATTAGTTACACCAATGTTGTTGTTTTCTTCTATGGATGACTAGACTGTAGTGAAACTCCCTCTGGTACTGAAGAGTAGCCTAATAAAGTCTAGCTGTAACTGCTAATGAAAATGAACAGAGACAGCTCTATTGATTGGAACAATGAACACAACCGTGATAGAACAAAAGCGAAAGTGAGGATGTTGCTCTAACTTTTTCAAAGTTAGTCTTCTACACAGGAAATTCTCTATGAGCAATCTTAATTACAACCTTTCACCAGAATGCAGAAAAACAGTATGACTCACCAAACAAAAGTGAAAATGCACTAAATGCACTTTTTTTGTTTAACCAGTGTGTGTATTCCTGTATGGCTATGTGTGTATCACGTATGTGTAAAAGAACATGCTCCAGTAAGAGATAATACATTAAGTATAGCTTTGACCAATTTGTGATGCGCAGTTTTAAAAATACTGGTCCGAATCCACGAGCTGGAATATAAAATAATAATGGCAAGGTTGTGAACTGGCTCACTGTACCTCTGCTGTCGAGCATTTTAAACTGACTACAGAGGTGCAGAGGTGCTGAAGAGAGAAGCATTAGAATTCAGTGCCGTTGGGAGAGATGTTCAACATAGTTAGCACGTTTGTCTTGAAGTATCTAATGACTGCTTCCAGATCAGATTGCAGTTCTAACCTTAAACAAGGTTACTGACTGTAGTTAATATTTACAGCTTTTGTTGGGCTGAAATAAACCACTGTATAACATCTAAACCCATATTAGTCTAACTGTATATGTAATACATAAACATATAGGTGAGGACTGGTGAGTTTTTTTCCCACAGCGTTCAGCTGTTCATTTTAACTGAACTTGTGCCCACTGTAGCCTCAGATTCTTGTTCTTGGCTGACAGAAGTGGAACCCAATGTGCTATGCTGCTGTTGTAGCATTCCATCTGCCTCAAGGGTTGAAATGTTGTACATTCTGAGCTGCCTTTCTGCTCATCACGGTTGTAACGAGTGGTAACTGTAGATTTCCTGTTCACCATTCTGTGTAAACTCTAAAGACTGTAGTACCTGAGAAATCAGCAGGTTTTGAAGCAACCAAATCAGCCAGACTGGCACCAATAACCATGTTTTGGTGAAATTCAGAGATCACATTTTCCCCCTAATCTGATGTTTGATGTGAACATTAACTGAAGCTTGGTCTAGCTCAGAAGCTACATCTTCTCCTGCTTCTGTAAAGCTTACAGCAACATTATTCTTATAATCCTTATGCTTTTATATAATACAATGCCTGTGTTCAGTTATTCTTATTCTTATTCTCAAAGCTCTCCTTGTCTTCATAATGTACAACAAATCCCATTTCAAGACATAACCAGTTTCTGTTGCAGTAGAGGCAATAACGTCTTTAATCTTAACCCCCCAAAAAGGATGGTTGAAAGTTTTTCGCTTATAAGTGAAGTTGCACAGGGTACAACAGCAGGTAAATCACATTTGAACACCAATTGCCTAATATGAGATGGATGCCGGCACATCTCAACATGGGGCTCTTTAATTGCAGGAAGTAAGGCCAAATCAGGACTGAGAATGCACCAATGTTTCCAAATGACTTTCCATAGTTTATACTAATGGTAGTAGGTTTTTTAAAATCATATTTTATGATCAGTGGGAGTCTACCGGTTCAGCAAAAAAGCACTCGTCTTGAGTCATACCTGCCTTGTCATTCCAACTCAGTTGTTTATTAATATAAAAAAAAAATTAAATGAGCACCAAGCGTTCCTCAATCCATGACTCATATCTGCTAATGTGTGTTATTAGAGTTATATTGTGGAGCCAGTGTTCTTCTGCCTGAAACACTCTCACATCTGCCTCTGCATTACTTTCCAGAAAGGTAGGAATCAATGCCTTTTGGAAGAACTCAACCTCAATCCGGGCATCAGAATCTGTCACTATCTTCAAAAAAAACTAAAGACCTACCTCTTCTGTGAAAACGCAACAACAACAAAAAAGCTGCACTTACACCTCTACTCTGTTCTCCTCTAGCACTCTTGTATGGTAGCTCTACTTGTATTGTGCTCTGCTTGGTATATCACTTTGCTTGTATTTCCTCACTAAGTCAGTTTGGATAAAAGCATCTGCTAAATGAATAAATGTAAATGTAATGTAATTCTGTTTCAAAATAGCTTTGCTATGAAGACAGAAATCCCCTTTGAAATATTCTATACACTAATATGATTTGGATAGAGATGAAATTGTTTTGTTATCCAAATAATAAACTTAAAAAGGTGACTATAATGATATTCTATATATATATATTATATTTTTTAATATATACTTTATTTAGTATATTTATGTCCGAATGTGAAGTCTGTCCGAATGTATATGATGAAGAAATAGAAGTCAGAATTGTACGGCAAAGCTGCTAATGTAATTCGCTCTTTCTCAACGTCGGGTTGCACTTTAGTTTATTATAAACTTGATTTAAGTAATTAATCACTCAAACATTGATAATGCTTTGCTTTTGCTTCCCACGCAAGAATAGTCCATTCATTCATCTTGAGTAACTGCTTTGTCCTGGTCAGGGTTGCCGGGGATTCAGTGGCTATCCTGGGAACACTGAGAGCGAGGCAGGAATACACCCTATATTCATACTTAGAGGCAATTTAGGGACTCGAGGAGGTGAGAGGAAACTCTACACAGACATTAACTCGAGCTCAGGATTGAACCAGGGATGCTGGATCTGTGAGGCGGCCACATCACTGTGATCCTAGCCAAATAACCCTTGAGGAATCTTCTTCCCAGAATATAGTCGCACATCAAATGATCTCTCTCTGGAACCTGCAAAGCCTTTTCTCTCTTCTCTGTTTTTTCTCGCACTTACACACGGCACGTGTGAGGGTGTATTCCACAGAGTGTTGTGTACTCAGTAATGATGTCATAACTAAACTGAGTTCATATTGTGTTCCTCTTATAGTGACACACTAACACTCACTTTCACACACACATTGGTTTTCATGCCTGTTTTTCTGTGAAATACATGACAGAATCAATGGAATTGTTGTTTACTGCAGAGAACAAGATCAGATTTTTAAAAAATATATAATGTGTTTTACGTGTGAAAGTTCAAATGATCTATTTTCATGCTGATCCAAATCGCTAGTTAATGCCAGCGTGTTGCTATTTTGGCAGGGTCAATATATAGGGGCACAAGAAAGGGGGTGTAACAATCAAAATGTGCAGACACAGTGGGATCCCATTCTTGTTCAAGAATATGTTTGTGCTACTGCCTCCTGAGACCTCCTTCTTAGTGCAGGCTCAGGGATAAAATGGTATTTTCCTGACCTTATAAGCTGCCTTATAAGTCATGTCCCAATTCTAACAACCTAGTTTCATGGATGTTCACTATTTATGCCATCCCGCCCAAATACTTCCTAAATAAAACAGACTTCATTATTTTATCAATCAGTTGTGGCTACTAAAAGCCAGTGCATTCCAAAAGGTTCTGTGAAGAGTTTTATTCGTATCCAAAACTCCACATTTGTACCACTTACAATAGAGAAAGAGGAGAAAGTATACTGTATGTGCTTGTTATGGATGCTATTAAATCAATATAAAAGCTGAAAGTATACTCTAACTGATTGGCATTATGAACTGGAACTTAACAGGAATGAGAGAGACTGATTTGATTGGATATCACAGAAGCTTAACCACATTTCTTGATAATGTATTCACTCAAATGCAACCCGTTTTTTACATTACTGCTCTTTGTCATGGTACCATCTGTGCTGATGTGCAATAAATAGGCAATGTGCTGGTCGTATGTCTTGTTTTTGCTTGTGTACTATCAAAAAAAAGATCCACCAAATTATTACCACCTGAATCCGTAAGGTAATGTGACAGTAGTTTCGTATACAGCAGTAATTTTTTTATTGTGTATGTAGTGGGGAGGTAATAGCAAAATTGTACACATAATAACTACAGACTTAAGTGCTATTTATATGAGAATTGAGCATGCAGGATGGACTTTCAGTTTCAGCTTGAGCGAGTAGCAGTATTAAGCCTGCTGTAATATGTCATGCTGAACCTTTTATCTTTGGTTGTAAATATACTCAACAAATATATAATACCTATTGCTTATCTCCAGGAACAAATTTATGTTTATGGATAAAACTATTCATTCACTTGTGAGCTGTTAGCATAACAGGTGAGTGCTCAGTCAGCTTATCCTTCAAACTGTTGGCATGCATTCTTTACAGGAAAGCACATTGAATGAACTGAAACATTCTTAATATATTAATTCACACTCAAAATAGCAAAATAAAAGCATGATAAATTGGCCTACATGACCTAGAATTAGTATCTCGTGCTTCATTAAATTGTGCTGGATCAAGTGCTATTTTAGAAGTTGGGGAATCCATATTGTTCAGTTAAACTAATCTAGGACTATTCATCAAAGTTGTCTAGACACTTTTAATAAAAACACATTTTGGACATTTAAACTGAGGTAATTTACAGGTAGTTTGCATAATCTGAATGGGACACCCAGAAATCTGATTTACTGTAAGCATGTGTGTAACCCCTCTCAGAATACGTGGAACTTTCCCCATGGAAAACTGACATAACTTTTGGACTTACAAAAAGTTCAGACTGCTAGATCACTGACTCTTGTAGCTTTTAAAGGAATGAAGTAAAGGTTTTAAACAGACAATTACATTTGAAACAGTTTCGTTGGGAATTGTTGTAGGAAATCTGGCACACCTCAACATTCCGGCATATCAGCATAGTTTGGGAATGGGTAGATACAACAACAGGAATGACATCTGAACTGATCAACAATGTCTTATTCATGAAATGTCATAACGGTGGGTCACTGATGAATAAGCCTCCGCCATGTAACAAGTGCTCACGCCGCATCTTTATTTACATATCATATGCATATGATTTACATAAAATGTGGCCTACTTTACGTGGGTGCATCATTAGCAAGCCAATAAATATAAAGTAACGCAGGGGCGACTGTTTAAGAAAATAATAAAGCTGTATTTTGGAGAATAACATTGTAATATTTCAGGGATACAGTCATTAATTATTCTAAGAAAGCACGAGCACTGTGAAGTTATAGTTTAGTGTAAGTTTCACAACTAACGAAGTGCAAGTAGGGTACTGATTTCATCTTCTCTCGAGAGATGCTTGCTTTGAAAGTCTACTACTAAAACATTATTCATGTAATGTAGAAGTTTTCCCCCAGAGATTGCAACTTTATTTCTGAAATTTTTGTATTAAATACAGGGTCACAGATTTATTTATTTATTTATTTATTTATTTATTTATTTATTTATTTAAATCCCCCAAAATGCACAATAAAGAATGTAAACTATGCAGGTTTGATCATACACACACCAACTATGAAACTGTTAATCGCTGAAATTTGCATTTTACTTTCAGATTAAATTGTACACAAATATATATCAAGCTATATCAAGGTATAAACTGATTACCTAATGGTTCAAATTTCTACGTTCAGTGTTCCGACAACGTCATTGCTCGCTGTCTCACTCACACACAAACACACTGCCATGCCGACAGTACCATGCCGATTGTTGTCGAAGAGATAGGATTCCAGTGAGGATAATTGCTTCAGGGGCTTAGTGATGTGGGCCACCTGGCGAAGCAGTTGGTGGTGTGTGTGTATGTGTGCGCGATATTACATGGGCCTTGGACGCTAAGTGAAAGGGAGGGATGGGTTACATACACTTCATGTGCTGCATCCTGCATTGTGCATATTAGCATAAGAATAGGCATAAGAATAAGCACAAATTTGGCTTATTTATCTCATTTCTATGCATACACACACAAAAGCAACCGACAGCGCTTCTGTGCTGTGTAATGCACTAATACACTTACGCATGTACGCATACACATGGACAGACTCCATTATCTGTGTCAGCTGGGGGATTTGCAGTGGATTTGATAGACTCAAGCTCTGTGTGTAACGTTCTCTGCCATAATCCAACTGCAGCGTGCTTGTGTATTAGGGGTTAAGATGGGAAGCGTGCTTGCGTGTGTGTGTGTGTGTGTATGTGTGTGTGTGTGTGTGTGTGTGTGTGTGTGTGTATGTGTGTAGATTCTGCTTGTCTGCTGTCTAGACTTTGAGACAAGTTTAATACTTGAACAAGTAGTGTATTTTCCCTGAGTTAGTCAGAGAGAGAGAGAGAGAGAGAGAGAGAGAGAGAAGAGGTCAAGTGAAGTGAGAAGGAGGGAAGAAGGGAAGTTAAGTGAGTGAAGAGCTAAGTGAATAAGTGATGGTGGGTGAGAAAAAAGAAGGAACACGGTGTGAGTCAGGGATGCTGTAGGAGTAAGAAAGATGAGACAGAGACTTTTAAGACGACTTAAATGCATTTTTTTTAACTGTGTGACTACAAGGCAGTAAATGGAAAATAGATATTACTCACCTTTGCATACAGCAGGCTTCAAATGTCTGAAGTCCATTAGCATGAACGGCTTTTATTTCATTTATTATATATATTTTATTTTTTTTGGTTCAAAAACCTAAGTTAGTGTTCTTTTTGAGTGAAAGCAATAAGAGGACAATGTATTTTGGAGCGCTCTCTCTCTCGCTTTCTGTCTCTCTCTCTGTCTCTCTCTCTCTCTCTGTGTCTCTCTCTCTCTGTCTCTCTCGCTCTCTCTCTCTCTCTCTCTCTCTCTCTCTCTCTGTGTCTCTCTCTCTCTGTCTCTCTCTCTGTCTCTCTCTCTCTCTCTCTCTCTCTCTCTGCATGCTTGGTTTCATCTTTCATTTTATTTATACTTAAAAAAAAAAACTAAACAACAAATTATTTATTTCCCAAGATGCAAAGCACTGTAATAAGCTCTTTTTTATGAGATGTTATTGTGTGTGTGTGTGTGTGTGTGTGTGTGTGTGTGTGTGTGTGTGAGACTTAAAAATACCTTTAAGTGTTGTTCTGTGTTATTTTGAGTTATTGTGATATTATCCTCGTGTTTTTATTCTTTTCATAATAAAGATGCCATTTTTTATGTGCATGTGTGTGTGTGTATGTGTGTGTGTGTGTGTGTGTGTGTGTGTGTGTGTGTGTGTGTGTGTGTGTGTGGTTTGGGGGCCGGGCACGAGGGAAGGTTTATCCTTTCTCTAATTTAAAAATAATTAAACACCAAGATGGCACACAGTCATATCGGACTGCTCCTATTTGTATCGCAGTAATCTCTCTTCTTTACTTAAATCTGATGGTTTTAAACACAGTGTAAACCCATATGAGGATGGGTTCTCTGTTGAGTCTGGTTCCTCTCAAGGTTTCTTCCTATCCCCATCTCAGGGAGTTTTTCCTTGCCACCGTCGCCATGCTTGCTCATCAGAGACGTCACACACACACACACTTCACTTTACTTTTGTTTGTGTAAAGCTGCGTGGAGACAATGACCTTTGTAAAAAAGCACTATACAAATAAAAATGAATTGAATTGAATACTCTCTGACAGACTGCCTTTAAAGTGGGGTAGTTCAGGCTGACGTGTGTAACAAGCTTCATCTTAATGCTCAACCCCTCATAATACTGTATACTAGGGCAACATCTTCAGATTAAATGTTGAGAGTATATAAATTTGAAAACAACCTGGAAGGGAAATAATTGAGATACACTGCCAGTCAAAGGTTTTTGAAAACGTTTTCAGTTAAAAATGTCGAAAATCTAGATTAAGAAATATAGATATTTAGATATGAGTGAACTGAGAAATGCTTGTGACTTTTCATATTATTGGAAATACAGCTACATAGAGTTATGTACACTTACTGAGTTACACATGCAGTTTGCATACAAGTTTGCCAAAAACAGAAGTGTGTCTCAGATATATACTAACACCACTAACACTTAGTTAATGCTAACACTGTCTAATATCAACTGTAACTCGAATCTAGGCTTACAGTAGATTGGATTAGATTAGATTCAACTTACAGTCTTACAGTAACTTATTCACCAAGCAGTTTCATGCAGCACACATTTAGAGTCCCATTAGAGTTTTAGATATTTGATGGAGGGGTGTTTGTTTGATTGTGTTCGTTATTTCATGGTCAGTAGTGTTTAAACTCTAATACATACATGAACAAACACACAAGCAAACGAATAACTGGCAGTGTATGTCCAGTCTTGTCCTGAAATGCTTCACCACCATACGGTTTCCCCCCCATCATCTCAGTTGTCAATCATTCTTATCTATGGTTAGTTTACAGTTTTATACAACAGGATAGCTTATACTATACTGTACTATACTTAACACAATATCGCCATAAATTCATAACCATAATATTGCCAAGTAATTATCTATGTACACACAATGCTGGAAGTGAAAATGTTTTCAGTTTGGCACACAGTGCTGGGGGTTATGGAAATGAAATAAAGAATTGTGGATAGTATCAGTTAACAAGATTCAGTGTGTGTCAATAAGAAACAGAAGTGCCTCTTCAAAAGATAAAAACACTTGGCAGCTTTTAGCCCAAAGCAAATCAAACTCGGTCAGTGAAGAACTGCGAGTTACTCCTGAAATAAACATGTAAGGACAGACTTCAGCTCATAAATATGAACGATCCTTTAAAGTAATGGTGTGAAAATTAAAAAAAAAAAAAAAAAAGCCTACCCCTAATGACTACGGTAAAAGTATATATATAAAAAAAAGTATAAGTTCCCTGGCAATGCTCAAATACTCAAATGCGTCACATAGACTAACATTTAACTATTTAACTATCTAACTATTTATATTTATATACATTTTGAAAGCTCTGCCACATCTATACTCATGAGTTCATGCTGTGCCAATAAACCAGTCCAATGATATTTCATCATTATTCTTACTATTAACTAATACTAGACACTAGTCCTGATAATTATATCACCATCAGGTAATAATGTAAGTATCCACAGCACTCAGAATATTGTTTATTCTAACAAAGTTACATTATTGTTAAAGCCAACAGGTTTTGTATTTTGTATGAATAAAGCTTTCGATGCCTCGGCTTGACTCAACTTCAACCATTTGTAACTATTCCCAAGTAAAAGTATTCAACTTGTCACATTTTCAGATTAAAAGAAGAGTAATTAATTCAATGTGTGTGCATGGCAATCTAATGCCACTACAAACAGTGAATTAGAAACACACACACACACACACACACACACACACACACACACACACACACACACGCAGCAAACAGTACAGGTTACATTGGTGACATTTTATTTACTCACTTCGCAAACAAAAGCATAATCACAAACTAAAATACCCTTAACCCTGAGGTTAGAGTCTTCAGACATGTCCTCTTTCTCCCACATGGCCAGAGACTTCTGTTTTAAAAAGGCCATGTCCTCCCCTAATGAGGCACACTTGTCCCTTATAATGAAAGGAAGGAACACAAGCTCTGAACAAGCCACATGAAGCCCAAGAGGCAGCACAGCCCAGAACAGCTAGTGCAAGAACCCCAAAGTCACAGACAGCCAGACGGCACTTTCTGGGTTTAACTAGTCACAGCGGTAGTGTATTTTCATATCATGAAATATAATTGCCTAATCTCTTGAAATGAAATGAAATTTTCAGTATTAATACAGCATTAAGTGCGTTAGATATAATGATGTAATTGCCCCTACACAGCCTTTCATTAGATGACCTTAGACACAATAATACTGTTGACTATAAAGTTATTAATGATCATTTTCAAGGAGTTGAACTTAACATATACTTGCATGAAAATATCGATGGTGAGAAAAATCTACTAGTTAGTTGGAAATCAAGAATGTTGTTTGTGTGTGCCTGCTTTCTCCATATCAGGAACACTGCCAGCACAGCAAATTATAGTCTTACCCCCTCCTGTAGTCTTAAATCTGAAATACTTATTTTGCTCTTTGAAAACACTTAGACATGATATGATAGATTATTTGTATTCAATCATTATCATCTACTTACCACTTAATATTTATAACATGGCTTGATGGGTTACAGGACACTGAATCTCATTGTACATGTTTTTTCTTGTGTATAACAATAAAATCTGCTCTCTGTGGCATCCTAGGTGTATAAATGTAAATATCTTGCAGTATCACTCAACAGAGCCACTCTGTATTCCCAAAGATTACATTTGTATTGATAACCTGACCACATATTAATGTATTAACCAGCTTTTTCTCTGTTTTCTCAATGCTGTATATTCTTCAGGAGAACCCATACCTGTGCAGTGATGAGTGTGATGCGTCCAACCCAGACCTGGCGCACCCACCCCAGTTAATGCAGGACCGCGAGCGTGGTGGTCTCGTCACATATTGGCAGACTCAGACGTGGCGCCGCTATCCTGAGCCTTTGCTGGCCAACATCACACTGTCTTGGAACAAGAGCCTTGAGCTGACTGATGACATTGAGATAACCTTTGAGTACGGCCGGCCTACAGCCATGGCGCTGGAGAAGTCGCTGGACTATGGGCACACATGGCAGCCATACCAGTTCTATGCTGATGACTGCCTGGAGGTGTTCGGAATGGCTCCACAGCGGGTACGTGACCTCACAGCATCCAACGCGACACGCGTCATCTGCACCGAACTCTATTCACGCTGGGTGGGTGCCAAAGGTGATAAGGTAGTGCGCTTTGAGGCTCGGACCCGCTTCACCATCTTTGCTGGGCACCGGCTGCGTGACATGGACAATCTACGAGCTCGTTTTGAGAGCAACAAGGGCCTGCGTGACTTCTTTACCTTCACTGACCTGCGTCTGCGTCTGCTCAAGCCAGCGCTTGGAGGAACATATGTGCAGCGGGACAACCTGCTGAAGTACTTCTACGCTATCTCCAACATAGAGGTGACCGCCAGGTAAGAGGAATTCTATCACGATCTCTCTTATCCACTGATACTCAATGAAATATTCATTTTAAAAAAATGTAAAAGGGGTCAAATCAGTTTAGGAAAGAATTTAGTAAAACACAAAATAAATGACAAACAAACTCAATTTCTGCCCAGACCACATTAGCAATTTTGAACGCCTTTGAATGGCCATAAATTGTGCTGTTAAATAATTTCTTTAAGATATTATTAAAAGTCAGTCTATACTAGTGATTCTTAGAGGTTTCATCAGTAATACAAAATTGCACTTCAAAAATTAATGAATTCATATTGGCTGATTATTATAGAAAAGCTGCATTTAATATGACATGTACACTCACTGAGCACTTTATTAGGAACACTACACTAATACTGGGTAGGGCATCCTTTTGCTCTCAAAACAGCCTCAGTTCTTCATGGCATGGATTCCTCAAGATGTTGGAAACATTCCTTTGAAATTCTGGTCCATGTTGACATAATTGCGTCATGCAATTCCTGCAGATTTTTCAGTTGAACTTTTATGCTGCGAATCTCCCGTTCTACCACATTCCAAAGGTGTTCTATTGGATTCAGATCCGGTGACTGGGAAAGCCACTGAACAACATTGAACTCATTTTCATGTTCATGAAACCAATTTGAAACGACTTTTGGTTTGTGACATGGTGCATTATGTGACGTCATATCACAATTTCCAATTCGGTTAATGTGGATGCCATTGATACATTTTAGGACATGGTTCATGACAGTCTACAGATGGTAGAATGTCTAAAGCGGACAAATATTACCTCTGCAGCTATGCATAAGAATATAACAAAATTAAACATGGCTAATTAAACATGAGCTGTCTGGCCAAGTGCTCCTGGTGTTCAGGAGTTCCAGGTTTCGGCAAAATCTCAAAAACTGCTCAATAAGATCTGAAACTATCCCAAAAAGTTCAGGCATTGGAAAAGTTTTTACATTAGGGCAAAAAGGTTCACTGTCACATGCACAGATTTCTGATTTTTTGTTCCAAACCTAGACAAATTTGGTGTAAAAACCCTGGCAACCCTACTGGGCATGTCTGAAGGACAAGGCTGCTGTTAGATAACTGTGCTGAGAAAGTCACGCAGCTCTCTAGAGCTCAAACATGTTTTTGAAGAGTCTCATATGTGCAATTATGAACTTTCCAATTGCTACGCTGATGTATTTAACCCAGGCTGTTTGAATGAAGCAGAGAGTCTTTGCTCTGTGTGTTAGCTCTGTGTATGTTAGAATGTTCGCATTTTAGCTCTTGAAAAACAGCATGATTTGCAGAAGCATTTTTTAAAAACCCCGGTAGCCTCTCCTGATTTAAGCTACCTTTTTCAAGAAGGGAAAATGGGCTTGATTAAGTTTAAATGTTTATTAGACCTCACATAATATAAGCAGTATTTTATTTTAATCCCAACTCGCACACCTTATCTTTGCTAGCAATAAACATGTCTTCAATCTTCTATATCTCTTTGTAGGTGATCTCACTGGTAACTTAAAACAAACAAAAAAAAGAAGAAGAAGAAGAATGCTAGGTGTCAGTGCTGTTGTGCACATGTAATTGATGCTGCATTATGAAATTTGGAGTCGATCATTACATCATGCTAATACTGCTCTGATGTGAACATGCTGGGTAGCAGTACACCCCGGGCCGTTTCAATATTATTTTCCACAAGTTTTCACAGGATGTGTGAAATACGGCGGCAGGCTGGTTTTCGGCCCACAGGCCTTAATTTGACACCTGTGATTAAGTACTAACTCAAAAAGACACAATATGGATGTCTAGTTTTCAGTCTATTATGATTGAATAGAATGACAGGCTACAGACAAAAACACATAAAGTCCAAGAGTGAATGGATCAGTTACAGATTTCTTCTCATACTGCCTTAGGCTATTCGTCTTTCCTGTGATCATGCTAGTTTGTTCTATGTTGGTCTGGACCTAATGTGTTTACTGTAGTCGCAGAAAACCAGAAATTATAAATATACACATACTGGTATACAGAGTAAACTGCAAGAAGAATAATATGGCCAATATATATCAAAAACTGGAATATTTTAATAAGATGCGATTATTAATTTTGGAACTGTTTTAATCAGCTTGTGCCCACTGTAGCCTTAGATTCCTGCTCTTGGCTGACAGGAGTGGAAGCCAATGTGGTCTTATGCTATTGAAGCCCATATGCCTCGAAATTCAGCGTGTTGTGCATTCGGAGATGCTTTTCTGCTCACCACAGTTGTAAAGAGTGGTTATTCATGTTACCACAGCCTTTCTGTCAGCTCAAAGAATTCTGGCCATTTTCCTCTGACCTCTCTCATGAACAAAGTGTTTCCACCTGCAGAGCTTCTGCTTACTGGATTTTATTTTTATTTTTTTATTGTTTTGCACCATTACACCACTGGATATTGGATTAGTTGCTCAAAATCTCAATTTTTTAAAACCATCACTGTTCTAGATCTTTAGCATTCGTGAAAAAAATCTTAAAATTGTTTTATTGAAGCTGGTAGGAAGGATTTTATTGCAGTGTGTGTGTGTGTGTGTGTGTGTGTGTGTGTGTGTGTGTGTTTTCATCTGCCTCTAATAGAGCTAACACTTATTTTAGAGTGTGCGTCAAATCTATGAATATAGAACAAGTTCCCCCTGCATGATTTATTGTCATTCTAAAGCTTACAGACACTTTATATATCAGTATTAGGATACAGCTCATTTCACTTGAGCTTACATTGCGTAACAACACACACACACACACACACGCACACACACACACACACACACACACACACACACACATACTTTTCTTGGTTGAGTGCAATCCAGAAATGTGTACAGTATATTTCTATACATTATTTCTCAGATGCTGATGCTGTAACTTGCTTTGATGAATGATGCAAACATTCTATTTTTCAAAACTCAGACACGCTCGCACACACATACATACGATATGTAGTACACTGTACATTTCAAAATACCTATTTTGTTCCAAGAGAGACTGAAACAAGAGAGACTCAGATAAATCCCAGAATGTTGAAATCCACACTCTTGGTCCAGCACAGTAAATGTATGACGTGACGAGTTTTAATGACATCACAAACCAGTCTGCCATCTGAGAGCTGACCTACATATGCCTGTGTGTGTGTGTGTGTGTGTGTGTGTGTGTGTGTGTGTGTGTGTGTGTGTGTAGCAGTGCAGAAATAATATTTTGCACATGCGCGTACACACACACACACACACACACACAAACACACACTACAGGCCACACACATTTTACTGTGCTTAAGCTTTCTATAGTAGAAATACTGAGATTTGAACAGATATAATGTAATTTATAGTGAGCTAGTTTGGTAGTTAAGTGCATCAAAGCAGACTAAG